>RJWJ010014896.1:0-36947 GCA_004363605.1 Indri indri | reverse complement strand
GCATAGTTATTTGCGCTATATTTGCCCTATCACTCTGGTAAATTAAATGTAGCTTGCTGGGCCAACTACTCTGTGCCATGCAGGTAGCTCTAATTCACAAGCTCTGTGCACAAAATTGTGATACAATGAAGTATACGATGGTGTTGAAGAATACAGGCATTAGTGTCAGACTGTCTGGATTGGAATCTCAACAACTTACCAACTATGTAACCTTGAGAAAGTGATTTAAGCTCCCTGTGCTTCAGCTGCCACATCTTTAAAATGGGGGATAAGAATAGTACTTACCTCATAAGGTTGTTGGGGTGGGTTAAGATGACCCATTTAAAGAGCTCGGATGCTTGGTATACAGTAGGCACTCAATAAATATTAGCTAATATCATTTGTCTTTGGAATGTCCACCTACTCTTTATTGCATCTTCCAAATCCTTTTGCCCTTCATACATCTGGTACTCAAGTGATTTAACCTTCTAAAAAATCTCCGTCAACAAAATTGTCTTTTAAAAGGTTTTCCAATACAATATATTAAGTATATGTACTGTCTCACCTAGGGGCATCTGTACCTTTAAATTTTATCTCTAGTTGTGGAATAAATTGTCTGGCAGTATATCAATAAATACTTAGATAACTGTATTACTGGACAGGAAGCTCTTGTAGCATTCTTAAAATCACAACACATAGGCAGTTTCCTAATTAGAGAAAAGTAAAACTCCAGGCTGAGCTGTTATTTGAGATTCAGTGGAGTATTTCATACTATAATGTAAGAGACCACTTTACTCTGACATCATCTCTGTGACTCTAACATGGCTAATGACAGTTCAGTTTTGTAAGATGTGCCTTTCCCTATCCTGCCTTATAGGTATTTTCTTAATTACTTTCCTGGAGTAACAAAAAGAGACAAAAGGTGACAAGCTATGTAAAATGAAACCTACCTTAAATTTGTAAATTTCAATAACATCAAAAGACAGTGTTTCACTCAACAGACTTGGCAAGTACCTGGGAAAATACCGGGAATGTTTTCACAAATGCGTTTCCAGCACCCAACTCTACCTCAGCACAAGCGAAACCCTATTCTTCAGGAGAAAGGTGCCCACTACATCTTCAAGGAATATGTAAACACTTCTTCAGAACCACCTAGTTTAACTTAACCTATGTAACATACACAGATGACACTCTTTTCACATGGGCTGCCAAGTATATTTCAGAAGTATTATTAGAAGGAATCCAAATTTCATCAGAACAGTACATAAAAATTGAACTACATAATTAGCCTTTCAGAAAAGAAAAATACTATCATAAAATAATATAGACCATGCCTCTTTTGAAAAAAATAATGTAGTTATTGTTTAATAAAATATTAGTCTTTTATCCCTATCAGTAAGTTTAACAAACACAGCTCACCTTTGAGGATATAGCTCTATTGCAGCGTGGCCATGGAGGTGCAATTTAAAAACTGGCTTAAATATTCATTTTTAGTCAATATGCAATACTACAGAGAAGTTACTTAATTATAAGAAGAAAATAATTCTCAACATCAATAAAAGAATGACCTTATGTGAAAAGGAGGGTGATCACAGTAATTTCATAAATCATTTTTCTATAAAGAGTGAAATTTGCTCTTTAAAACCTTCCTGGGAGTCTCACTAACAAAAATTCCTTTTATTATTTTTTAAGTGCACCTAAATAGTTTTGCATGGCCTACAGGATAAAAACAAACTTTATTATTATTATCATTCTTATTATTTTAATTGGCAAATGAAAACTTGTATATATTTACAGTATCCAGTGTGATGTTTTGACATATGTGTATACTGTAGAATGATTAAATCAAATGTATTAACATATCCACTACCTCACGTACTTATCACTTTTTATGATGAGAACTTTTAAAATCCACTCTCTCAGCAACTTTAGAGTATACGTTATTATTTACTATAGGCACCAAACCACGCTTTCAGAGTGCTGTTGCTGCCTACCTCTCAAGCTACCCCTTTCACCATTCATCCTCTCTCCTTGTACTTAACACTTTAGTCTTGCTGAACATGTTCCCCAACAGGCCATACCTCAGGGCTTTTGCTAATCATTTTTTCCTATGCCTAGAATCTTATCCTCTTTTTGACCACCTAGTAAACTCATATTCATATTAAATATTTCACTTAACATACTACCTTCTCAATGTAAAGCTTCCCCCCAGGGATATGGGCAACTTTTACGCCTTAGAGTCTCATTGCATTTTGTATATCATTTCATTACAATGGTTCTGATATTGTATTGTCATTGTTGTTTCCATGTATGTCTTCCAACTAGACTATAAGTAACATGAGTATAAGGGCCATGCCTGTTCATCTTTACATTCTCTGATACCTGGTATCATGTCTCACACATAGTAGGTACATAACTAATATTTGTTAAATGAATGAACCTTTAGAATTCTTATCAACCACTTTTGGTTGTGTATCAGATGTGTTTATTATAAACATTTGTCAAGAATCAGAAATAAAGCCATATAGCAAACACAAAAATTAACTCAAGATGGATTAAAGACTTAAATGTAAGACCTAAAACCCTAAAAATTCTAGAAGAAAACTTAGGAAAAACTCTTCTAGACATTGGCCTAACCAAAGAATTTATGACTGGGACTCAAATACAAATACAGCAACAACAAAATAAATAAATGGGACTTAATTAAACTAAAACATTTCTGCACAGCAAAGGAAATAATCAAGAGTAAATAGACAACCTACAGAATGGGATAAAATGTTCACAAACTACATCCAACAAAGGGTTAAAATTCAGAATCTATAAAGAACTCAAAGAAATCAGCAAGAAAAAAGCAAACAACCCCATTAAAACATGGGCAAAAGACATGAACAGAGGTTTTCTCAAAACGAGATATACACGTGGCAACACAAATGTGGAAAAATGCTCAATATCACTAATCATTAGGGAAATGCAATTTAAACCACAATGAGATATCACCTTACCCTATATCAGAATGGCCATTAATAAAAAATCAAAAAACAATAGATGTTGGCATAGATGTGGTGAAAAGGAACGCTTATACACTGTTGGTGGGAATGTAAATAAGTACAACCTTTGTGGAAAACAGTATGGAGAATCCTCAAAGAACTAAATGTAGACCTACCATTTGATCCAGCCATCCCACTACTGGGTATTTACCCAAAGAAAAAGAAGTTATTTTATTAAAGGGATGGCTGTGCCTGAATGTTTATGGCAGCACAATTCACAATTGTGAAGATGTGGAATCAGCATAAGTACCCATCAATTGAGTAGATAAAGGAAATGTGTGTGTGTGGGGGGGTGTGGATGTGTGTGTGGGGGGGTGTGGATGTGTGTGTGTGTGGCTCATGCCTATAATCCTAGCACTCTGGGAGGCCAAGGTGGGAAGATTGCTTAAGGCTGGGAGTTTGAGACCAGTCTGAGCAAGAGCAAGACTGTCTTTACAAAAAACATTAATAGAAAAATTCGCTGGGTGTGGTAGTGTGCACCTATAATCCTGGCTACTAGGGAGGCTGAGACAGGAGGATTTTCCTTCTATTGGTAGCCTTCTGTAAGCTTCCTTCATCTGTGGCTGAGCTAATTACTTCTTCCTCTGTATGTCTCCTAATTACATTTCTACTATTTCACATAGTCACTATATTGTGGAAGGTGATTAGGTCATGAGGGTGGAACCCTCATGAGTGGGATCAATACCCTTATCTAAGAGGCCCCAAAGAGCTGCCTGCCTTGCATTTCCACCATATAAGGTTGTAGCTAGAAGGCACCAACCATGAACCAGAGGCAGTTGCTCACCAGACACCGAAACTATTAGCACCTTCATCTTGGACTCCCCTGCTTCCAGAAATGTGAGAAATAATTTCTGTTGTTTACAAGCCACTCAGTTTATGGAATTTTGTTATAGCAGCCCAGATGGACTAAGATGTAAGTATTGAGTAACATTTAATGAATGAATGAGGAAGGAAGGAAGGAAGGGAGGGAGGGAGGGAGGAAGGGGCAGAAAGAAAGAAAGAAAAGAAAGAACCAGATGCTCCACAAAACAGAGTTTAATTTCTTGCACTGATTTCATGTGTTCCAAATGTAGAATCTTCTAGAAAACATTAAGTCCTATAGAAATTTTGGTTGGTATTATTTCCTTTGAAATTTTCTGAACAGAATACAGGCTAGAATGATGTATGATGAACTATAAGCTAATTTTGGAGATCCTGAAGTAGAATGCTTCAATGCCTAAAAATGCGAGTCTGCATATATATATATATACACACACACACACACACTCATGAATATTCCCTAATGAAAGGGATGAAAAAAATTGGCTGTCCCTTGCTCCCTACTTTTCCTTGTCAGCTCTGACCAATATGTGGCTTTTCTAATTATTAAATAGACCTAACAATTGGCCTGCTTATCCAGGGAAGTGTGGGTTCTCCATAGACTGAGCTGAAGTTGGCTGGAACCATCATCTACTGGTCCTTTAGTACAAGGGGTAGTATTCATTTCTGGCCTCTAGCAACACATTCACAAGTTGGCCCCATAATTAACTAAATAGGCCCCTTCATTTAGTAGTGCCCTAGTCCTGAAGTATCATTCCTGTCAGAGAGTCATCTCTTCTAGCCTGTTTACTAGGGGAAAAAAAAGACTATTTATAAAGGAAAACTTATCTTTGACATGAATCAGCACATTAACATGCATTTCAAATTAGCATCAATGGATCACATTCTAGCCTCTCAGCCTCCACTGGTTCTGAAAAACTAACCAAGGCCATACTGTCTCATTCGCATCCCTTTAGGTACTCCACTACCTGCTACAGGCTGGAGAACCCTTCTGCAAAGTGGAGATTCCAGCTGGCTCCCAGATTCTCTCCACCCTCATGACCAAGAGATATGCTGAGTCAGCCCTAAACCTATACAGGCACATATCTCAAAAATAAAACCTAAGTGTATATGATGACAGTTCAATAATACAAGTGCCATAACACAATAATAATGCCTCCCTTCCCTATGGTCATTGTGTTATGGTGGGGTGGGGGCCGGGATGGGAGGTGGGGAATCGGTTAACTCCCAGTAGGGGATTAGCAGAACATTCCTCCATATCCTAATGCTTGTAGATTTAGTCCAGTGTAGTTAATTAAACATGTATTTTCTGCTAGTCAGTTGTCAAGTATGGTGCTATGCAAATAGTGAAAGCGAGAAAACTAGCATATAATTTCTGCCCTTAAGATGCTCATCATCCAGAGGAGGCAGACTCATAAAATACTATACAAAGCAGATACTCCATTGTAGGCAAGCTACCTCCAAGTATATATTTCTTTTTTCTTTTTTTTCCCCTTAACTATCAATTCCTATACACATTCTCACCAGAAAACAATCTTTATTAAAACCTTTAAGTCAGGTGGTCACATTAAATTTTTGATTCTCATCAAGTAACGAAGAACTTATTGGTAAAATGAAGTTTAGAGATTATCTAGTTCAGCGATAGGAGCGCAGGGTAAGGCTAAACACCAGAATCAATGGGTAAATAGGCCTTGAGGGAGATTTTGATGCATTCCCCTAGGGATTCATGACTCCTAGTCCCAAGACAGAGATTTTTACTGGTTCACTTTATTGCTATTGTCCTTATTGGGCAAGGATTTCAGTCCGGGTCACATCAAAAGCCCTAATATGCCTATAGCTTAATATCCTAATAAACCAGCTAGGGTCACAGGGATATCTAATAGCTGCCAAAGAACTTAACATCCAAAATTGACTTATACACTGTTGGTGGGACTGCAAACTAGTATAACTTCTATGGAAAGTAGTTTGGAGATACCTCAAAGAACTAAAAGTAGACCTACCATTTGATCCAGCAATCCCGCTACTTGATATTTACCCAGAGGATAAAAAGACATTTTATAAAAAAAAGACACTGGTACTTGAATGTTTATAGCAACACAATCCACAGTGGCAAAGATATGGAAACAACCCAAGTGCCCACCAATACATGAGTGGATTAATAAAACATGGTATATGTATACCATGGAGCACTACTCAGCATTAAAAAAAATGGTGATCTAGTATCTTTTATAACAACCTGGATGGAATTGGAGACCATTCTTCTTAGTAAAGTATCACAAGAATGGAAAAACAAACACCGCATGTACTCAGCACTAAATTGGAACTAATTGATCAACACTTACGTGCACACAAAGGAAGCGAAACTCAAGGGAAAATCAAGTAGGTGGGAGAGGGAAGGAGGGGATGGGTAAATTCACACCTAACAGGTACAATGCACACTAGCTGGGTGAAGGGCACACTTATAACTTTGATTCAAACTGTACAAAAGCAAATTATGCAACCAAAACATGTATACCCCTGTAAAATTCTGAAATAAAAAAAAAAAAAACTAAAAAAGAAGAAAAAATTTATTCTGGCTAATGTAAACGGAAAGGGCATTTATTAAAAAACAAAATTGAATCAACGTTCTTCAAAGAAACTGCAGACATGATAGAAACTTAGATATGAAGAGTCTCCTAATATTTATAAAATGAATTTAATTCTCAGAATAATCCTATTAATGGGGAGGGGCCCTGCTAAGGATGATAAGAGTTAAAAATCCATCTCTCTTTGTTAATAAGGCATAATAGAATACTCCTGGGAAGAGGCTTAGGGATTAGGCTATGAGGAAGATAAGACAGGGTGTTATCACATTCTTGGCAATTTCTAGGTCTACATTCCCCCTTGCTGAAGCAGTAGCTCAGAATTTCCCATAGAGTTTCATGTGTAGGCTGCATAAACTCTCTTCTGTTATTCTATCCCTGTATAATTATACTCACAAAGTAATCCAGCTATGGATATTTTCTATTTTCAAATGAAGACCTGAGCGCAGTGTCACTGATACTCAGTTATTCATTCCACAAACTTATCAGTGCTGGGCATATAGGAGAGAAATTAGGGGGAAACAAATCACAAATTAAAAATAAATATATGTTAGTTGAAATTAAGAACCATGTAGACAAATAAAGTGGAATATGGGGGTTTTAGAAGTCAGCTTCCCAAATGGCCCCCAGTGATTCTTACCTGTTGGTATTCATGTCATTGTGTACTTCTCTCCCACACTGAATAGGGATGGCCTATGCAATCAACAGGATATTGCAAAAATGAGAAAGGCTAGATCATAAAAATATTGAGGCTTCCCCCTTGCTCCCTCTGGGGATCACTCATGCTGGTGGAAGCCTTCATGGCATGAAGACACCCAAGTAGTCCTATGGAAAGGTCCACATGGGGATAAGCTAGGCATCCACCCCCAAATTAGTATCCGCTTTCTAGGCGTGTGAGTGAGCTACCATGGAAGTGGATCCTGCAGCCCCATTGAGGTCCTCAGATGATCGTATCTCCAGCTGACCTCTTGCTTGCAACCTGACTAGAGGTCCTGAACAGAACTACCCAGCTAAGAGACAGCTAAATTCCTGATCCACAGAAATGGAGATAATACATGTTTATTGATTTAGGACTCTAAGTCTGGGGTAATTTGTCATTCAGAAATAAATAAGTAATAAAGGAGATAAGAGCAACTGTGGTAGGAGGGACTATCGTACATCAGGTGGCCAGCGAAAAAACTCTGATAACGTGACACTGAACACCGAACTAAAAGCAGGTAAAGGATGTGGACATCTGAAGAAAGTATATTCTGGGCAGAGTAATCAGCAAGGAAAAAGGCCTTGGAGCAAAAGAATGCTTGAGAACTTTTCCAAGTAGAGAGTGAAGGAGATGAGATTGGGGAGGCAGTGGGAGAAGGAGCAGATCATTGTGAAGTGATGGGAAGATGCTAGTGGTTTTTGAACAGAAGAGTCACATGATCTGACTTAAAATCACTATGACTGCTGTGTCAAGAATAGTTTCTAGGAAAGCAACAGCAAAAGCAACACGGTCGATTAGAAAGGCATTACAATAGTCCAGGTAAGAGATGATGGTAGCTATGATTACGGTAATAGGAATAGAAGGTATAAAAAGTGATTGGATATAAAAATTATTTAGTAATAGGCTCCTGACCTCTATATAAGCCTTCTATTCTCAAATGGAGCAGGCTAAAGTTCTTTTCTTTTGGAGAAATTGGGGAGACATGGGGGAGAGAGTGAAATAAGGCAGAGAATTAACAGTCAACTTTGAGAAGTGGAGAGGCAAAATGTGCGTCTCCTAATCCCAAATAATCTTTTGGCCCATTCTCTTGGTATAAGACCAAGAAAACAGGCAAAAAGATTACTGGAAGTGCTATTACTGTCCTTGAAAGTCCCAGATAAACAGAGATTCCAGAATGGTCCCCGTGGATATTATAAACTGAAATAGGAAACTGTCATCAGATGGCACCAAGCCACAGGAGAGACTAAGATGGACTTCGGTTGCAGCAGGACCCTAGAGCTGCTAGTTCCTATGCCTTTTTGTAATGTCTCTATTTCTCTCTTATTTTGTATTTTCCTTTGGAGACGTCTGACTTCAGCCTATTCATTTCCCCTTGTAAATCATTAGATTTTTTTTTTTTTTTTTTTTTTTTTTTGCGAGAGGACTTGAGAAAATTATTTTCTGGATTTTGAAATATAACAGTTTTACTAGGGTATGGCTCAGAGTTGACCATTCCAGGTCCATTTTTCCAGGTACCTGCTAATCCTTTCTGTTTGTAGATTCGGATCTTCATTTATGTCTGGAAAACATTCTTGGGTTATAGTTTTAAATATTAGTTCTGTCTTATTATTTTCTTTCTCTGCTTCAAGGACTCTAATTAACATGTCTTTTCTTCTTTGCCTGTCTTCCATTTCAGCCACTTTCTCTCTTTCTTTTTACCTATTTTTTTTTTTGTATGTCACTTTTCATTACCTTTTCTGCTTTCCTACTTCAATGTGTCATAAAATTTTCATTCAAGTCTGTTCTCCTTTGGGCATGGTATTAGTCTTCATATCTGTGATAATTTTCTCTTTTTCTTTCTTTGCTGGGTTTAGTCAGTCTCTTGATTTTTCCAGCTTTTCGTCCACTTTGTCTTTAATGTTTTCATATCTGCAAATGCTTGTTTAAGAATTCTAAATTAGGCCTGGAGTTTTTTTTATCACATTTTTCTTTTGCTTCATGATGTTTTCTGGGAACAAATTTTCATCAGATGATATATTTTCATTCTCATTTTCTTACCTTATAGTAGCTTTGCACAGATTTATTCACTTAATGTCTAATCCATTTGGTGGATCTGTGGTGGGTTACAAAATTTTTAGTTCAATGGTGCCCTCTTCTGTCAGTGTAGCAGAGTCCAGTTTCTTTAATGGCTTTTTGAGGGTTGGGGAGGTGCTTAGGGAAGTGGAACTTTTTTTTTTCACTTAGAAATACGTCTTGTAAATTTTACCACTTTACTACATAAAGTGTTTCCCTGTTTATTATTTTTTCCATAACTTTTCATTCTATGACTCTGTCTTAATGTATTTACCCAGTCCCTATTGATGAAAATCTAAATTGAACACTTACTGCCAAATTGATCTCCATAGAAACTGTACTAATATACACTCCCATTAGCAATGTATGAAAACGTCTACTTCCTCATAACCTTCTAATATACTGTATTATCTATTAATATATCTAAAATTTTAATCCTTAACAATTTTACAAGTGAAAAATAGCGTTATAGAGTTTTATTTTATATGCATATTATAAGTGAGTTGAGTATTTTTCATATGTTTAGGAACTATTTGTATTTCCTTTTCTGTGAACTGTATTTTCATAGCCTTTATCCTAATTTGGTACATTTATAAATAATTATTTGAGCTTTGAATGGGTTCTGTAATGAATACAATGCTGGCCCTTGTCTACAAAGGCTACGTTCTAAGAAGCAGAATGATTAGACCAGACTAAACACCTGACCTTGAGGAAGAAAATTCATAGGCTGAACTGATCCAAGCAGATTCCCTCACCTCAAAATTTGAACCAATCCATCCCTGACAGAGTCACTTAAATGTTCATAAGCTCTTAAGATGAAATATCCTGTGGAGTTGGGATTTCAGTTTCTGTTGGAGCTACTATAAGCCAAAGTGATCTGTTGGCTGAAGTTGTGAGTGAAATAAGAAACAGAGAAAGCTGATTCGCAGGAAGAAAGAAAACAGGAAAGGTATTCAGTGAGAAATAAAAATGAGAGATGGGAGATGTGAGGAAGAGGCTTAGCTTGCTTTAGTGTATTGGGAATTTTCTTTTTATCAATGTCTTTGAGAGTGACTGTTTTAGCATTTTAAAAAATTACCTTTTTTCTTTTAATTAGTTTGTGTGGATTTTTTTCCTTGATTAGGATACTTTTCTTATGGAAAACATTAGTTTTCTTGTCTATTGCTTTAAGAGATACAAATAAAACCAATGGATAGAAAATACAGAGAATCAGAGTGCAATTCATCTGTCCAACTTATGGAACGAATTCTCCCAGGTAGGCAAGTCTTTCCTTTTATTGGAACTATTCCAGCACAGACTGGGCAACTCCTAAGCAGGGATGTCAGAGAGAGGATATCGGCATCAAATAAGAGATTGACTTAGATGCTATTTAAGCTTTCTTTCATAATTGAAATTTTAAGATTCTGAATGTATGGTCTTATTATCTATTTAATGTTTGATTATTGAATGAAGATTAAATTGAAGATATTTTTATTGTAATAAAATATCTTAATATTGGAAGGAATAATTCTTACAGCTCACAGCTAGGCCATGTTACTTCCCTGTTGGATGTAAACAATCTTACATGACATTAGACATTAGACAAGGTCACTCCGAGACCACGATACAGTGAGACGAAACAAGGTCACTTTATAATTTTATCTAAGCATAAACAAAATCCAGGTCATTGTGTCACCCACAAAATACCAAACATCCCTCTCTCCTGGCTTATATGAATGACTGCTTCTGCTTTACCAATGATAGCTTTATCCTCTTTCTTGGCTGCCCTCTCTTTTTTACTAAGATGCCTAATTATGGAGTTGTCCCCACTTTCTGACAGTCCCCAGTATAGAAAAAAACCCCTGCTTTCTTGGACCCTCCCTCAAATCACCCAACCAAAGCTCAAATGCTATAATAGGTTCTTTCTGACACCCTTGTATTAGTCTACTCAGGCTGTCATACAAAATACCATAGAATGGGTGACAAATAGCAGAAATTAATTTTCTCACAGTTCTGGAGGCTGGAAGTTTGACATCAGGGTGCTAGCATGGTCATTTCTGGTGAGGACTCTTTTCTTGACTTGCAGACAGTTGCTACCTTCTTACTGTGTCCACACATGGTGGAGATGGGAGGGGGAGCAAACGCTCTGGTATCTCTTCTTATAAGGGCACTAATCCCATTATGAGGGCCCCACCCTCATGGCTTCATCTAACTCTAATTACCTCCCAAAGGACACATCTCCAAATACCATCATGTTGGGGTTAGGACTTCAACATGACTTTGGAGGGGGTGGCACAGACATTCAGTCCATAACAGTGGTCTTACTGAGATGCCTTACAATTCCATAGTGTTTATTCTTTTTCATTTTACCAAGTAATAAAATCAACTTGTTCAACTACAAGTATGTTCCTGGTGTTCTTTGGCTGGAGAGTGTTTACAGTAGAAAATACTGCCTTTTGCAAAAATTACTTTCACATTGTTTCATTGAGTTTAGAGTATTAGGCAGGTGGAGAGGGTTTAGCAGATAGTAGGTATTCCTTGGAAGAAAATTAAACCAGAGTGTTGAGAAAATTACTTGAATTGTTCTGCTAAGACTAAGACTCTGATACTTGCTTTTTATCTGTTTTTCTCCATCCACATCACACTACAAACAAGATGGCATTTTGGAGGATAAATTCATTTAATTAATGAAACTGATTATTTAATGTGACCACAAACTGTATCAATAGATTCAAGCTGTCAGTTGCTTAGTTCATAGTGACATCATTCAATCTGCTAATGTTTGTCCAGGATATTTAGGTTAATACATTCTCTGTGATTTTGCATTTAATGACTGTTATACCCTTTAAATATATTAGCAGTTCTTCAAATGTCCTCAGGCAATGATAAGGGAATGCATGATTCTCAAACTTATGTAAGCATAATTTATAGATTTTCCTATACTAGTACTTTCTAAGTATCAACAGAGTAATCTCAGGCAGGCTAAGTAAATACAGTCAGGCCATAAACATCCTTTCAGCCAAAGGTGCCAGAACTTCAGAAGTAAACCCTTTTCCCCTGGGCAACAGATGGTATCCTCATTCTTTTTTTTTTCCCCCCCCCAGAGACAAGGTCTTCCTTTTTCGCCCAGGCTGGAGTGCAACGGTACAACATTATCTCACACTGCAGCTTCAACCTTCTCGTCTCAGGCAATCCTCCTGCCTCAATCTCCTAAGTAGCGAGGACCATCGTTGTGCATCACCATGCCTAACTAATTTTTAAATTTTTTGTATAGACAGAGTCTTGTTACATTGCCCAAGCTGGTCTCGGACTCCTGGCTTCAAGCGATCCTCCTGCCTTGACTTCAAAGTACTGGGATGACAGTCATGAGACACCACTCCCAGCTTGTCCTCATTCTTGAGAGACAAATATCTATAAAAATTGACATCTCCCATAAGATCTGTTTGAAATTATATAACTTTTATGACCAGAACTTCTAACAAGCTAAATCCAAGACCCAAAGAATTTAAATTACTTTGTATTGTTTAACTGAAAAAAAATTGATTTACATATGGAACAGACATCACCTCTATGATTCAGTTTGAGAGGAAACAGAGGCCTTGGTGCCTTATACATATTTCCCTTTTATCCAATAATACCTTAAATTACATAGAAGCCATTTTGTAGCTTAAGTCTTAAAGCCTTTTAACTAAATGTAAACACTGGGCTATTATGCTTTAAACTGAGGGTAGAATCCCCCACCTAGCAGAATACCATGAACACAGAAAGTGCTTCTAAATACCACAGGGGAGGGGTATGTTAACCCGGTCAACTCCAACTTAAATATTCTTAGGAATCACATGATTTTGTTAAAACGCACATTCTGATTCAGTAGGTCTAGGGTGGTTTCTGACATTCTGCATTCTAACAAGCTCCCGGGGGGTGTCCATGTCCGTGCTGCTCATGGGTTATTTATTATACTTCTTTGACAGCAAAGCCATAAGTCTGCTATGTTGTTGTAGAAATCAAAATATTCCTTTGAGATATCCCTCCTCCTTTCCCCTTCTCATCTACTCCATTCCCTGGTTAAGCTCATTCACGTCCTATAAAGCACAATTTAAGTAAATGAAGCAATCACACCTCCTAGAATATGTCAGATATCAAAGCAAACAAAAACCAAATCAAAACCAATATGGTTTTCATGACAAAAAAAAACAAATACTTCTCATTTATTTCCTCTGATCATCACTAAAATTATTAATAAAAACAACTTGTTTGAGGTTTAAAATCTAGACACATACTTACTGGAACAAGAATATATTTTACAAATATTGTATAACACAGAGATTACTAAGTTGTATTCAACTTGACTCTGCCATTATTGTATGTACCACCTCCTACAACAATTATTATTGCTATGTTGTTATTATAAATAAAAATCAAAGAAAAATTATGATCATTTGTAGCACACATAAAAAAATCATTTCCTAATAGTTGTCATTTTTCTTAGGCTAGAACAGTTAATATTTGTACTCATTCTTCAATCCAACTAAAGCCCTGAAATCAATAATAGGTTGATTATTGGGGGAAAAGAATGAATTTTGAATGGCTGCATGAAATTCAAAACCTAAATATATGAAACCAGTACAATGCACTGAAAAGATTAAAATTCAATTACACTGAACTGGTTTAATTAATCTTGTCTCTCCTTGAACTGATCAAATCAATGGAGGGTGTTAGCATTATCCTAGGCCCACTTCCAAAGTATTTTCAACTAAATCTTGAAGTTGAAGTTTACCGAAGATTTTTCCAAAATGACATTTTTGTCTGCTGTTTTTCAATTCTAAGGATAATGATACGGGAGAGGTTTCTTGCAAATTACTCTACCACAAAAATTGATATTATCTTTTAGTCTCAAATAATATTCTTGCTATTTGACCACTGGCTGTGAAAGCCTTAGAATTTAGTAATATTAACGCCATATTTCATTGATTCTAAAACACATATTTTTCCATATTTTAACATTTCTGAAATCAGGATTGTCTTATAACAGGTGGCATCTTACAATCTCTTCCATTCAGGGAGCAGTCAAGTTGTAGTTGTCACTAGAGGAGTGAAATAGGTTTACATTCCTGCACATGACCAGACAATTGCAATGCCTTAATCTTAATGTCTACAAATGTATAAAGATAATTTAAGGAAGAGACATGAGGATTGGTTGTTTGAATCCTTTCACTGAAATATTCTGGGAGACCAAGAAAGTGCCCCCTTCAAAATTGGCAGACTGGGCGAGTGTCAGTGACTTGGAAGAAATACTGGAGATGATACTGAAGCACTATTTTAAGAACGGCTATAGCACCAATGTTCTTGATAAAAAAGATAATATGTATGAAAAAAAATTGACAATTTTGAGTTTAAAAGTGATTCAGAAAAATTGGACTTTGAATGCAAAAATGTTTGAGGAGTATAATAAATTGATTTTATTTATATTTTCTTTTTCATGAAAGCTCAAAAGTAATTATAAAAATTACTATGTGTAAATAGGTCTAAAATGGCTCTTTTAGCCAGTATAAAATAAAGATTCTAAGTGATATGAAGGAATTATTTCACAGTTTAATTGGAATATTTTTTCTTGATAGTATATAAGGTATATCTTTCAATGTAAACAATCTTAGATTCAATGAAGTCTGAAAATAAAGCTACTCCTTTAAATAAATGGACTGTTAGTTCATTTAAATTTTCATTAAAATTTTCTAGGCATTTTAAAATTCACATTAAACTTATATATACATGATGTGATTATAACATAATGAGATTGAACAACTCTAAAACTGATCTAATTACTTTGCAGCCATATGAATTTCTATCTGTATGGATTCATTTTATTTAAGTAAAAATAGTTTGTAGAAGAGTGGACAAATATCTCCATCCTTTATTCAATGCAAAAATATAAATCGATTACTTCATTTATGCTTGCATTTATGTTGTGTGTATAGTCATA
Organism: Indri indri; assembly: GCA_004363605.1. NCBI lineage: Eukaryota > Metazoa > Chordata > Mammalia > Primates > Indriidae > Indri > Indri indri. The sequence continues at coordinate 21,809 of RJWJ010014896.1, read as the reverse complement.
AAACAATGAAATATTTAACACCATTCTGCTTGTGTGGTGGGCATTGAAATAGCTAGAGTTCTAACCTTACAAAATCATTTCCAAAATGGTACTCACTTTCCTTGGTTGCAGTTAAAATAGCAAAATTTAACATTTATCCAAATCACTGATCAAGTAGAACTCAACACAAAATCACTTTTTCCATGAATGTAATAGATGATTGATGAGCTGTATTGCTATCATATGCAATAAAAATTTGAGAAAGCATTTTTATTAATATATTGATAATTACAAATCATTTATATTATATATTGACAACTATATAATTATAGTTATATATTTATGGAGTATAAAACATTATAATCTTTAATACACTGTGGAATAATTAAATCAAGGTAATTAACCTATCTCAAATATTTGACATTTTTTGTGATGAGAACATTTGAGATTTACTCTCAAGATATTAAAATGCATAGTACTTGATTATTAGCTATATTTGCCAACCTGTGCAATAGATCTCAAAAACAAAATCAAATTTATTCCTTCTATCTAACTGTGGCTTTGTACCCTGTGATTATCATCTCCCCATTCCCCAGCCTCTGGTAACCATACCCTTTGAGAAAGCACTTCTTAAAAAAATAACATAAAAAATAATATTTGATTTTTAGTGGCAAAAATTTGAGATTTTTCACATTAGAAGTGGTCAATATATGGAATAAGAAAGTTCATGAAAAAACATTTTAATAAATTTGAAATATTCATAAAATAATCCCATGAATAGGGTGCATGTGTTAGAGTCACTATTGGGCATATTAAAAATTGTTTGGCTGTTTTACAAAATCAACTAGAATGAGGTGGGAAATTACATTTATAACCAAGGGGAAGAATTATCTAAGATTAAAAATCATGCTCACCTTGGAAAAAATGTCAAGCTGCCTTTATACACTGACTAAAATTAAATACTTTATTTACATATTATTTTTATATGTTCTGTATGGAAATAAACACAGCAGCTCTGAGAAACAACTGCATAATTATCCCATAGTCTTTGATACATATCAAGTATTTAATGAAACTAGTCTTCAAATGTTTTTACTGTCAGTGATGTATTTCTCTAATTGGGATATCTCTGCTAAATACTTATGTTATTTCTCATTCCAGTTCAAGATGTTATCACCACATCTCAGAAAGGAGTCCACAGACTAAGCCAATCTGATCAGCTAGTTTATCTCTGCAATTCATAAATGCACTGGAGCTGGGCATCTAATCCACCAAATAAAAACATTCAAGATGGCTGAAATACTGAACAGAGAGTCAGGGTTGAAGCCACACTTACTAGGTGATTGTTATTGTTGTCCATGTTTCCACCTCCTTCATCAGTGGGAGACAATATATCTAAAAACTGTTGAGAAAAATGTTTTCTTCTCTACAGCATGACACACTTAAACACCTAGACTAATTTAAAAATATTTTAATAAACATATTTGTAATTGGTGCCTTTGCAATGGTCAATAATCAGATAAACATAGGCAAATATTGGCTTACAATTATGTGTATGCCACAATCTTAGCTTTTTTCTGTTTTCCAAATACGACTTCCCTCTTACCTATCATTTCATTTACAGTGGTATTAAAAAGGCTCCAGTATAAGCAGAAAGCTCAAATGGCTTCAGTTATAGCATGAGAACAAAAATAAAGTCACTATTGGAAAACATCTACAGAAAACAGATCATCTTTTGAACTGACTCTAAGAAGTCATGAGGAGAAAATTACTTATTGCAATCTCATGTTAAATAATCAGCAATTACTAAATATAGAATAGTCCCTTCATAGACACTATTAAGAAACTAAGCGATCTCAAAAAGAAAATTGTTACTCTAATTAATTTGTTCACGATACGTCCCTTCTTAATATAAGTTGGCTATTTCTGCCTTACCATATTTGTAACATATGACATTACAGAAATCAAAGCAAAGCATGGAGTAAATCCAGGATCATTGCATAAATAACAACTTTGCTGGATGCTCTGTCATTGAAATGGGTTAAGGGGAGAAAATGCTCTTCAAGATGATAAATTTCAATAAACAAAACATTTACATGAACTCAAATCTTAGCTTTCAGAATAAGAAAGATAAATTCATCCTGAAAGCAGTCAATCTGAAGGGGAAAAAAAATTGGGTTTCTTTATCATGCCTCCAAATAAGCAACAGTCAAGAAGTATAACAAAGTTAAAACAAAAATGTCTGACAGGGCCAATTCAAGAGTCATTGATAGTTTTCATTTGCACTTCCTTGATGATTAGTGACATTGAGCAATTTTTTCATAAGTTTATTGGCCATTTGTCTATCTTCTTTCGAAAAGCTCCTGTTCATGTCTTTTCCCACTTTTTAATAGGGTTGTTTGTTTTTTCTTGCTGATTTGCTTGAGTTCTTTGTAGATTCTGGTTACTAGCCCTTTATCAGATGTATAGCTTGCGAATATTTTTTTCCATTCTGTAGGTTGTCTATTTGCTTTGTTGATTATTTCCTTGGCTGTGCAGAAGAGATATCACCTTATGTCAGTTAGAAGGGCGTTTATTAAAAAGTCCAAAAACAATAGATTCTGGCATGTATGCAGAGAGAAAGGAATGCTTATACACTGTTGATGGGACTGCAAATTAGTACAACCTCTAGGGAAAACAATATGCAGATTCCTCAAAGAACTTAAAGTGGACCTACCATTCAATCCAGCAATCCCACTATTGGGTATCTACCCAAGGAAAAGAAGTCATTTTATCAAAAAGACACTTGTACTCAAATGTTTATTGCAGCACAATTCACAATTGCAAACATGTGGAAACAACCCAAGAGCCCATCCATACATGAGTGGATTAATAAAATGTGGTATATGTATACCATGGAGTTCTACTCAGCCACAAAAAACAATGGTGATCTAGCACCTCTTGTGTTATCCTGGATAGAGCTGGAGCCCACTCTACTAAGTGAAGTATCACAAGAATGGAAAAACAAGCACCACGTGTACTCACCATCAAATTGGTATTAACTGATTAAAACTTAAGTGCACATATGGTACCAACATTTATCGGGTGTTGGGCAGATGGGAGAGGCAAGAGGGGATGGGTATATATACACCTAATGGGGGCGGTGCACACCATGTGGGGGATGGACATGCTTGAAGCTCTGACTTGGGCGAGGCAAAGGCACTATATGTAACCTAAATATTTGTACCCTGTAATATGCTGAAATAAAAATAAAAATTAAAAAAAGATAAAAAACATATGTATACAAATTTTTGCTTTGCATTTGTGTGAACTAGACTGTACAAATAAGGCCTATGTAAATTGGGTTTGATAGCAGGTAAAGAAAATGGCCCAAACTGCTCAACTTCTGTTTTCTTTTTTTCACTTTACATTCTAATTGTGCTCAGTGTCAAAGTCTGTAATAGAGGTTTTATTTGTGTAATTTTTTTTCTACATTAGGTTCTTATTCCTGAAAATAAAAACTATCAGGGGAACACAAGAGAGGGTTCAAAAACAGATAGAGGTAAATATGGAATTTACTGTTTTACTAAGGTCTCTAATTCAGAGAGAAAAAAATGGATTATTTAACAAATGGTGCAGGCATAAATGGCTAGCCAATTAAAAGAAAACAAAGGTGTACCCCTACCCCACATTACTGACTAAAATAAATCCCATACACATTAAATTTTTAAAGGAAACATTTTAAAAAATAAGAAAAATTGGGGAAATAGTTATGGCATTGGGGTAGGAGAGACCTTTCTAAATAATATAAGAAACAAGGAAATATAAAGGATAGTTTACTTAAAATTTTAAGATATCGAGAGAAAAAGATACCATAAAAAAGGTATAACACAGAGGACCTTTTGTAGTATCATTGTGTCTGAGTGGTGGGAGAGCTAAAAGGGGCAAGATGTATTCTTGTCTTCTATCTCCATGTTTCCATGCTAATACCTGCTGAGAAGTGTATCATCCTGTCTTCATCTGCAGATTTCAACACTTCAGAGCTTCAGTGTTGCTTACAGAGGACAGCAATGTCTAGACAGGTCTGACTGTCTCAGTTTTAGCTACTTCCATATAATCTAAATGTGGTAGACAGAATAATAGCCCCATGAATATGTCTACATCAAAATTCCTGGAACCTGTGAATATGTTACCTTATATAGCAAAAATAATTTTGCAAATATGATTAAATTATGGATTTAAAAAAGATAATTTACACATCATAAAATTCACCATTTTAAAACATACCATTTAGTGGTTTTTAGTATATTTACAGAGTTGTGCATCCATTATCACAATCAATTTTGGAACATTTTTATTTCCCTGTAAAGAAACTCCAACCCATTAGCAGTCACTCCTCATTTACCTCTAAATCTCTCAGTCTCTGGCAACAATTAATCTACTTTCAGTCTCTATGGATTTGCCTATGCTGGATTACATATAAGTGAAACCATTTAATATGGAGTCTTTTGTGACTTGCTTCTATTACTTAGAATAAAGTTTTCAAGTTTTTACTTAGAATGAAGTTTTTATTATACATATTACATGTATCAGTACTTTGTTACTTTTTATTGCCAAATAACATTGTATGGTTATGCCATATTTTATTTATTCATTTATCAGTTGATGGAGATTTGGGTTGTTTCCAGTTTTTGGCTATTATGACTAATGCTGTTATGAAAATTCATGACCAAGTTTTTGCATGAAAATATGCTTTAATTTCTCTTGGGTATAACCTGGGTGTAGAATTATTAGGTCATATGGTAGTTCTATGTTTATGCCAATCTGTGTTCCAAAGAGGCTACACCAGTTTATATTGCCACTAGCAATGTACAAAGATTCTACTTTCTCCATATCCTCAACAACTATTGCTATTATCTGTCTTCTTAATTATAGCCAACCCAGTGGATGTGAAGTGATATCTCATTGTAATTTTGATATACATTTCCCTAATAGTTAATGATGTTGAGCATCCTTTCATATGCTCATTGACCATGTGTATATCTTCTTTGGAGCAATGTCTATTCAGATCCTTTGCCTATTTTTAACTGGGTTGTCTTTTTGTTGTTGAGTTCCAAGCATTCTTTACATATTTTGGATACAAGCTCCTTATCAGATATATAATACACAAATATTTTCACATTTCTGATAGGTCCTTTGAAGCACAACGGTCTTTAATTTTGATGAAGTCTAATTTATTTGCTTTTCTTTTGTCATTTGTGTTTTTGGCATTGTATCTAAGAAGGCTTTACTTAACCTAAGGTTATACAGATTTTCTCCCATGCTTTCTTCAAATAATTATATAGTTTTAACCCTTACATTTAGTTCTATGATGCAATTGCAGTAATTTTCATGTATGGTGTAAGGAAGGGGTACAAATTAATTCTTTTGCATATGGATATCCAGTTGTTACAACACCATTTGTTGAAAAGAATAATCCTTCCTGAGAAGATGGCTGACCAGAGACACCAGCTGCCAGAGGATCTCAGTAAAGAGAAGTTTTAGATGAAAGAGAAAAAAATGAATAAAGAGACAAACAGAGATCAGGCATGAATCTGAGGGAAGGGTACCAGAACCCCCAGGAGACTCCATGGGAAAAAGCTATGTAATAGAACAGTAAGGAGCAAGGTATTGGCAGAGAGCAACCCCTGAGAGGCTTGGAGTCCAGTAAGAAGGGTAAGTAGAGCGTTTTATTTCTTTTTCTCTTCCCTCACATCTCTGTCGTCAGTTGGCAGTTTCCTGAGTTGGTGGAGAGACTTTCTGCCCACATGAGCCCAGAGGCTGCTACTGCCAGTGAGCTGGGAGCTCTTGTGGAGCTCTTTTTAACGATTAACTCATATTAGCTCTTAACTAAACCATTTAACTATTTGAAAAATGGCCCTTATAATGCCCACGTGATGAGTTAACCGTCTTTTGGTAAAAGTCACACATAAAATACTCAACTTGTGTGTGTCCAGGCTAAAATTACACATATAGATTACTTCTCCCTACCACCAAAACAGTAAACTCCATCTGCCTTAAATAGTTCTCATTAATAATAAGCCCATTTGTAATCTATTGCTGATTCAGTAATACCTATCCTCCATCACTGAGTACTTCATAGGAATTATATTTCCAAAATAATATTCTGCTACCGTTAAGTCATCTTTCCTTACAATGATGTTGCAAGATGGTTGTCTACAAAGGCAGGAAAGAAGGAAAGAAGATATTTAAGTAAATCTGTCCATTGTCACACACACAAAATTTTGAACTAGAATTTAGTACCTAGGAAACAAATGACTTATCACAAAAATCACCAAATCTCCCATTTTATAACATATCAAGTTAAAAGAGTGAAAGCCAAGTCCATAAGGAAGATAGTTTCACATGCTTAGCATTGACTAAATGTTGCTTACTTGTCATCATCTGGCTCCTAGATTTGTTAGAACAGAGGTCAATAAAATTGCTTGCTCTGATTCAACTTAAAAAAAATCTGAACGTGTACTAAGTGACAGAAAACACAGAAGCAAAGATACTCTCTCTACTGTCAAGTTTATTTGGGATACAGACATGTACACGCTGAGAACTGCATCGAGTGATGCAGGTGAATGAGGTGATATGAAAGCAAAAAGCAGGAAGTGATTTATTCTATCTGTGACAGGGGTAGGGAAAGTGGAATCATGGAAAATTCTTAGAATAGATATCTTGAAAAGCAAATTCTAGCTTAAATGCTGAGTATGAGTTCACCAGGAGGAGAGAGAAGGAAAGGACAGTTCAAATAAAGAAGACAATAAGAGAAAAAGTTACAGAAATTATAAAATTATATGATATATTCACAGAATCCCAAGTGGAGAGTCAACGTGTGTTTATAATAGTGTTATATTGGGAAAGATGGTAGAACTTTTCCGGGAACTATTCGCCTCATCATTAGAATCATCAGTGTGTTACATGATTTGTCTCTGACCTGTCCAATGCACCAATGGACACAGAAAAAGGCAGAATTAAGACAGGGAGGAAAACCAGAGCAGGAGGCACCTCTGGTTACACCACATGCACTAATAGGATCAAGAGAACCCAGTGACTGATCCTGGGAGGAGACCTGTGGAGGAAATGGAGGGGAGAAAACATAAAACAGAGAAAGCAAATGAATCTTAGGGGTTCATGGAGGGTAACACAAGCAGTTCCTTGGCCACTTGCCCTACTAAAAATAGAAGCATCACCAGAGAAATTTGGCAGAATACCAATGACCTTGAGCTCAGAGTTCAGGGAAGAATCCTTTAGTTAGAAATGTTTGGAGTCAAGGGTGAATGATTTGATTCTGATGAGAGGCAATGTGATTTAGTGGTTAAGAATTTAGACTCTGGAAATTGCCTGCTTTGTTTTCAGGCCACCCCTTTCTGTTAGACATTGAACAAGCTATTTAATCTCTATTTACTTTAGTTTATTCATTTCTAAAATGGAGAAAATAGTAATGCCCACCTCATAGAACTATTATATAGATTAAGGAGTCAATATATGTAAAGTGCTTAGAACAGTCAGGATACAGGCAGAGAAATCAAGCCCTAGGGACTATTTTCAAATATATTGGCAGTTCTGGAAGGGACCATGATGCAATCCAGAGATTAATAAGAACAGGAAGTCTCTACCATCCCATAGGACTGGAAGGCAAAGGAAGTAGTTTTAACTAAGCCCAGGAGCTAAGGCTTTCTGGAAGGAGCTGGAACCATGAGAAAGACATAGCAAATTCTGGAGAGCCTACCTAGAAATATACAAAGGAGATATACCCTGGTCCCAGCCCACCAATCTTCTGCCAGTGCTTCCATTTTCTAATTTGCTAAGACCCGGTTTGTAAGGAAGCCTGGGAAATGTAGTTTGCTGGAAAAGTGGAAGGGCAGGAAATGATCTGATGCCAAATAGGAAAATGACTGGCAGATCTCTCAGTAAATCTTAGCTGCCTTATCTGTGCCTTGACAATTTTTTCTTTGCTATCATTCCATGAAGAGTATACACCATTTGTGGACAACAGCATTTTTTCCAGGTTAGAGAAAGTTGTAACAGGCTATCTATTCTCAATATTCACTCTTACTTCCCTTTTCTTTGACTCTTCTTTCCCTCTCATCACTACTTCTTCTTCCAATATGGCCGTCATGTCATTAGAGAAAATAATTTTAAGAACTAAGTTTCACTTATGTATAAAATATGCTATTTCCTCAAAAATGTTTATATTTTAAAAGAAGGTAAAAATCAGCAAAGTGCTTGGTACTAAGAGACTTATTGAAAACATGAAGATTATATTATGTTGGCTATCATAGTTCTTTGTACCTCGTGGGCTCTCAGCAAACACTGGTTGATACTCAAGGGAGGTCATAAAGAATACATGGAAGATTTCTAGGCAGAGGAAGGTAGACATTTCTCAGGCAGAAATTCTTCCAGCTTCATTTGTTTAAATATCTCAGAGTAACAAAAGAACATGGTGTGTTCACGAATAATAAGTTCTATGTAGCTTTAAATTTAAGATGTAAGGAAAAGGAGGAAATGGCAGTGGGAAAAGCTGGAAAGGTCAGATGGGAGCCAGAGTTGGAAGTAAATTTCATGCCATGCTTTGTCTAGGATTAAGACATTGAACAATTTTAGGAATACAAGTTAGATGTAGAGTTCTGATTTAGTAAGATCACCATGGCATCGGTGTGTGGTGTATAGTAAAGATAGGAGACCTTTTACCCAGGATTTCTATTTAGAAGCCTAAAGCAGTTATCTGAGACCTATTAGGTTACACTGGGACCAATAAATGACACCCATGTGGGGATAGCAAATAGGGCTTGATGTGAGAAATATTTCAAAGACACACCCCATAGAATTTTATGACCAATAGATACTGAGAGTAGATAAAGGTTATAGGAAGGGAATAACAGATATTAAATCTGATTTTTTTAAGATGAGAAACTACACAGGTGATAAACCCAGTCCCTCAGATAAGGAATATAGGAGGAGGTTTGGGAGGGGGTTTGGAAAGTGAGTTTGATTTTAAAGATACTGAATTAGATTTAGGAGCTGTCCAGTTATAGCAATAAATAGAATCAGAAACTTAGAAATCAAAGCTAGAGGAATTAGACAGTAGCTGACATTGTGAAATCACGCACTGAGTAGAGAGTGTGAAGAAAACTGGAGGATGGAGCATTAGTGAACACTGACATTTAAAAATTGGATACTTCTCCACCATTTCTTGCTTGAACTATTACATTTATAGTCAAACCTGAAAAGTTTCCCTCTGTTTCTAATATTTTCACATATACTAATTTTTGTGTTCCCAGATTTCAGCCTTGATAAATGAGACTGGATCTTATATTTACTTGACAATCTACCACCCTTCTACTTTGCCCAACACATATTTAGCACTCATTGCATAATTTAGGGATTTTTAGGGACCTCTAAAAGAGGGAAATGACAGTTTACCTTGGCAACTCAATAATAGACCTAGCAAATCCCTAACATATTATAGATTATATAGGATACCCAACTATTCTTCCTTTTCCCTCCAAACCTGAAGCTAAAACCATCTCTGTTTTCTACTTTCTACTTCATTCAACCTACTTAATTTTTTATTTTCACTTGTGGAAGTAATTAAGACTGAGGGATGGGGTTGGAAGGGATGAGGCAGACTAGACAAGATTGAACAACTATATTCCTTAACTTCATTCCTCATTGCTCAAATTTAGCCGGTCTTATTTACAATCCAATTATATATACTCCTGTGATTATCAATCACTGCCTATACTTCAACTGTCAGAAGAGTCATATTTATAGATATTCTAATCTTTCTCCATTTAGAAAAGGGCATGGGATATGATTAGCATAGACTAAGTTTCAAATTCTATTTCTGTCACTTACTAGCTGAATGATTGTATATTGGTTTCCCAGGGCTGCCATAACAAAGTACTACAAAGTAGGTGGCTTAAAATAGCAGAAATGTATTATCTCACAGTTCTGGAGCATAGAAGTCTAAAATCAAGGTGGGAGCAGGGTCATGCTCCCTCTGAAATCTGTAGGGGAATCCTTTCTTGCCTATTCCTAGTTTCTGGTGGTTTGCTGGCAATCTTTCAGACTTCTTGGCTTACAGATGTATAACTCCAACCTCTTCCTTTGTTGTCACATGGCAATCTCCCTGTGTGTCTCTGTCTTTACATGACCATCTTCCAATAAGGACACCAGTCATATAGGATTAGGAGCCCATCTACTCCAGTATGACCTCATTTTAATTTAACAAATTATATCTGCAATTATCCTATTTGTAAATTAGGTCACATTCTGAGGTCCTGTGGGTTAGAACTTCAACAAATAATTTTTGTAGGGACACAACTGAACTATAAGAGTGACCTTAGGCAAATTACCACCTCTAAGATTCATTTTCCTCATTATAAAATGAAGATAATAATATTCCGGGTCTATTATATTGTATCTTAATATGATATATAAAAACCTAGTTTTGCAAATGCAACATATGATAAAGTACTTGTATCCAAAATTTATAAAGCTCAATAGTAGGAAAGCAAACCAATTAAAAAAGGACAAAATATCTGAACAGACATCTCTTCAGAGAAGATATACAAATGAAAAATGCTCCCATCATTGTACCCCATAAAATTCTGAAACAAAAAAAGAAAATTAAAAGAGCAGTACGATAATACTCCACACCTATACGAATGGGTAAAATCAAAAGATGATAATACTAATCGCTGATGGGAATGCAGAACAACAGCAATTCTCATTCATTGCTGGTAAGAACATAAAATGGCACAGCCACTTTGGAAGACAGTTTGGCAATTTCTTATGAAGCAAAACATAGTCTAACTATATGACCCAGCAATCACCTTGTATTACAAATGAGTGAAATAACCTCACTGAATGGACGTAAGGGAGGAGGAAGTGCTGATGTAAGGAACTTTGTAAATTAGACTCAGTAAGACGAAAGACAAAAAGAACTGTACATAAGCACTGTACTCTAATTGATAACATTATTTCTAATGAGGTATGAGTTAACATACCACTAGACCCGTATACTGAAATTGAACAAGTAAATGCATGGCTGATGGTGGGAGCCAGGTTTCTCATTGTTGGAGTGGGAAGTTCCACATAAGCCAAGAAATGATCCATTAGTAATGAATGTGAATTAGAGACATCACTATGAACTCCTGTTTAGCTTAATATAGATACAGATGAATATATATAGAGAAAAATGTATAGATATGTACATATGCAAAGGTTAGTATACATGTATATATTTCTTTACTCTGCCAGCTGAGAGGGCCTAGCAGCAACAACACCCCAATAGCAATAAGCACACATAGCATCCAAACCTTAGTTTCTAATAGCATTCTCCAATAAAAGAAAGCAAGGCTCCTTGCATGGAGAAATTGTTGATTCTAGGACAGGGGCAGGAAATATACAAGGTAAGCATCTTGTAATGCCAGAAAATAAAACACGTTCACTCCCCGGAAGAAAAAAGAAAAGGAAATGTGGCCAAATCTGGAATAATTTGAGCAACAAAATAAATAACGTAGTATTGGATTATCAACCAAATATAACTACTCATGAACCCACACTGGTATGAGTAAATGATTGAATACGTAAGTGATGGGACGAGAATAGACAAATCTCTTATGTAGAAGAATTTCAAATAATTTATGTAGATACTCTACCCTGAAGGAGGTGGAGTTGAACTTCCCATTCCTTAAATGTAGGATGCAATAGTGACCTCCTTCAAGAGTACAGTAGAAATGGGTGGAGGGGACAAATAACTACAGTGCAAAAACCTAACACTACCTCAGCCAGGTGATCAATGCTAACATCCGTAGTGATAAATCATGTTGATACTATGTACTCTTGGTATGGGGATGAGAATAGCACCTTATTTCTACGGTCTTGCTCCCCAAACTCACAAGCCCAGTTTAATCGTGAGAAAACATTAGGCAAAAACAAATTAAGAGTCATTCTAGAAACTATCTGACCAATACTCCTTAAAACCATCAAAGTCATCAAAAACAAGGAAATCTGAGAAACTGTCAGAGTTAAGAGGAGCCAAAAAACATGACAATGAGATGTCATGCAGTATCCTGGATAGGATCCTGGAACAACAACAAAAAAAAGACATTGGTGAAAACTAAGGAAATTTGAGTACAATATGGACTTAGTTAATAATAATGTATCAATATTGGTTCATTAACTGTGACAAATGTATCATATTAATGAAATATGTTAAAAATAAGGGAACATGGGCAGCTCAAGCACCAAGTAAGAAGTGCTTGAACCCAAGTCTCAATGTTTTATCCAAAGTTCTAGAGAACACAAACCACAGATAAGACAAAAGCACCTGTGGATCATCCTGCTCACCTCTGTACTATGCCTGAGATGGGAAAACGTTTTATCTGAGGGCATTCATAAATGTACATTTTAAATAATGTTTTCATTTTTAATTCAAAAAATAATCACCCTGGATACAGGAAGTCTGAAATTTCTGATATGAAAATAAGTAAATGTCTTGTTTGTTTCCTAGTACTCTGTCTCATAACAGGTTCCTGCTGCCAGTAGGGAATGATCACATCAGAACCAAATCCTTCTATCCTCAAGTAACAGACATTGGCAGACACACTACATTCTGGGACCATTTGTCAGCCCTTGGCTGGTGGTGTTTAAATTCTGATTCACACTGGCTGCTCCAGAGATAAGATTTACAATTCCACAACCACTGAGATGGACTCTGATTCCTAAAATATAGACAGGCTGACAGATAGAGAAACATGAGAGAATGGTAAGGCAAAGAGTGGGAAAGAGGGGTTAAAATGCAATAGAAAAAAGAAATACACACACATAAACGCATACGTGCTGAGGATATGCATATGTCTTCCCCATTTATTCAAGCAACTCAAGTTAGCCAGGCTTTATTGGCTCAGAATGAGGTCACAGTGTAATGTAGATTCTACAGGTCCAGCAGGAATACAGAGTTTGACTATTTTTAACAAGATTTTGAAAAACTATTTGTGGAATTTATCCCAATAAATATGACATTTTTAGAGGCAGAAATAGGAACACAAATTTAAACTTTGTAGTTAACATTGTCTTAAATTTATAGTTTTACATTCTTTTCTGAGTGTTTTCAATTAGAGTGGTTCTTATTATGAATTATTCTTATTATAATGCACATTTGAACAAATGCAGAGCATGCCTGCCAGAGTGCCTGCTCTGGAGCATACTGATCATGAGTGATTTTGTCTAATGTTCAAGGGCAGCACACTGTGCTAAGAGAAATTGGCCCACTTCTCCATCAAATACTTTGTTCCTCCTCTTTGTATTGGGCCCCAGAAATTCAGTTGCCTTTCTATTTGAAACTGTCTTCTTTCAGAACTTCTTTAAGAAAGGAAAAGATAGATTGTCAAAAGTATTAATGTTTCAATGATGTTAAATGAAAGGCTACTCCTTTCTAAAATGAGACTATGCTTAAAAGTGAGAGATCCTATGATCACTATGATCTCTTTACTGGTGTCTCACTTTGCTCCATGTCACAATCTGTTTCAAGATATCTCTCCAGTCATTTGGGTTAGTGTTAGGTCAAGACTCTTAGCTCACTCTGTAAAAATATCCCTGCCCTAACCCCATAACAGAATATTAACCTCTTACCGTTTCCTCCATTTCCCTTAAGTACAATATAGTCATCTCCTTTCAGTACTGCAGGTCTCTGGCTCCAGGGCCCTATCCTCTTTGAATTGGGGTCATTCTGCACTAACTCTGCAGCTGTCTCTTTGCCTTTAGTTCCTGGCCTTACAGGTCAAAGGCTACTTCCTATATAACCCTAAAGTGTCCTTCCTTGGCAACCAAAACATCCTGAAGTGACTTGCAGATCTCCTCCTTCCCTGGAGTTAATTCTATCTGAATTCTAGATGCAGAAACCAGACCTCACATTTGTTTTTTTCCATAGCCAATCAACCTTTGACTTTGCACTTTCTAACTCTTTTGTATGACTAGGCAGTACCTAGTTAGTTAGTTCCCATGGCTAGTCAATTAACTCTAGATATGTCACAACTTATTATTCTGGGCCCCATTTCTTAAGTAGCCATGCAGTCAGGACTCCACTGTTCCTCTTGCTGTTTGTCTACCTCTTCCCTTTCTCGCATGACAACTTCTGCTGATGTCTTCAAAAGAATAATAACTTATTCTCTCTGTTATGTACTGATGTTTGTGTCCTCTCAAAATCCATGTGGTAAAGCCCTAATCCCCAATGTGACTTTGACAGAGAATTAGGTTCAGAAGAGGTCATAGGGATGGGGCCTACATGATGTGATTAGTGCCCTTATAAAAAGAGGAAGAAACTTCAGTTCTTCTCTGAGCATACACAAAGAACAGATTATGGGAGCACACAGCAAGATGGTGGCTGCCCACAAGCCAAGAGAAGAGGTCTCAGAATGAAACTACCTTGCTGGTACCTTGATCTTAGACTTCTCAGCCTCTAAAGCTGTGAGAAATAAATTTCTATTGTTTAAGCCACTCAGTCTCTGGTATTATTATGGCAGCCCAAGCAGACCAAGACACTCCCTTTACCCTCTCTACTAAAAAAAAACTCTTAATGAACTGCTTCCTCTGCCTCATCACCATTGATTACTGGATTATTGGGAGGATTGATTCTCTACCCAGGGTCTGCACGTGTTAGATCAGGGGTGAAGAGGGAGAGAAGACTTTCCAATATCACCTTGTTACTTTACACTGGGGATTCTATGTGAATCTTTCTTTTCTTTGGTGTCTAAATCCTCCCCTGGCAGGGGTGTGGCCTTCCAACATCCCTACTGTTCTGCCTTCCACTAATCCAACCCTACAGAGGCAATTCCAGGCTCACCTTCTCCAAGCAATATTTCCTGATGGTTCCTTCCATTTTAATCTCTCCATGTCTAACCCTCTCCAGCATCACTGTCTATAGAAAATAATGTAGAAATTTAACAAATGTATACATTCTCTTTTACTCTTGGAATTTCCCAGTGCTCCCATCTTTAGCATTGGAGTATTAACTACTAATCAACCATGACTCTTCCGTTATGTTCTTCTTTCTTTCTACCATGTGTAAACACATATATTACTACAATCTTCTATTTCTGGCCACTTCTTTAATTTACCAAAGATATTTCAGGGTCCAAGCATTTCTTTACTTTCCTCAGCACCTTGGTGACTTTAGTAAACTAAGGGACCTTTATACTGACTCTTCGATTGGGCTGTTGATTTTGTTTGTACGTAGTCTCACCCAGAGAGAAGTTAGTATGATCAGTCTGGGCCTCCCAAGCCCCTTTAATAGGGCCCCGGATTACCTCAGTTATTTTTCTCTCTCTTTATTTTTGAAGGAGCAAGAACATTGGAACAAAAAATAGCAGGCGTGCTCTGGAGTGCATTGTGCCTACTCAGAAGTAAGAAAACAAAGAAAGGATCAGTGAGTCAAATACCTCCGGTACCATTGTCCACATGCCCTTTCTAGAGCTGGCTCAGGAGTAAACCAGCAGTCACTAATCCCAGGCTTATCATTCTGAAAATGCAGATGTTTCCCGTGAATATCGGGTAGGGGTTTACCTGGTCTTCAAGAGTAGCACTAGTTTTCTTAATGAGCTCTGGGAAGACTGGGTGGAAAACCATTCGTTATTTTCATCATTGACGTTTATTTTGTTTTGTAACATGATTTTATTAGCCTCCAACCAAGTAAGATGGGAATAAAGAGGGAGAGTTTCTCTTCTTGAATTTTAGTCCTGCATGTGCCAAATCACATGATAAAACACACATAAAACACAACAGATGCCCATAAAAATCTTGATTAAACAAATGTCTTCCATGCACGCAAAGAGAGGGTCATGCTAACCAGGGAACACACACTCTTACATAAAACCAGTGAATGCCCATTATCAGCCTTAGGAAGTCTCGGCAGCAACAAGAATGCACTGAACACCCAGCCATTCATTCCCCAAGTGTCCACTTTATCAGATACGTGCTTAACAGTATGAAAGTTACTATGAGGCATAAAAAGAAAAAAATATAGAAGGTATAATCCTTGTCCCCAGAAACATTATAAAGAAACTTGAAAATCTCACAGAGATGTGAGTGATACGTGAGAATGAAGGAATTATGTCTAACAAAATCATTATCAAGGATAAAAATCTAGGGCAGGAACAAGGTATGTGAAGATCTTCTATGCTGTCCTCCCAGGCCTGAATTGCGGACTGTTGAGGAGAGGAGCAGAAACATGGTCAAGCTAAGGATGGCTTGTCATTTTGGGATGCATGCAATAGAGGATTCCCTTTCCCGCTTCTTCTTGGCTTTAGTCAACTCAAGATCATGTTCCCAAAGCTTGTATAAATTTATCATGCAGGGAAGGTAAGAAAAACGTATCAAGTACCTAAGGAAAGCTGGCTGGGAATTCAATGTTACTAGATGATTTGCTGTTCATAGGTTGCATTTTTGTGATACTTTACAAATTTACATGCATTATTGGTCCTCCTAACAACCTTTCAAAGTAGGTAATATAGGTACTATCCAGTTTTATAGATACAGAAAACAAAAGATCAGAGAGATTATCTGACTTTTCCAAGAACCTGAATGTATCCTTTGGGGTCCTGGCAGGAAACAGATGGCATATCTAAAGGGTTTGACTGAAAATAATTGATTGAAGGGTGAGGGTAAGGGGTCAACAAGAGGTGGTGAAGTACTTAGGGACTAAATGCAGGGAGCAGAACTATACCCTGAGGCCTGAAGAAGAGAGAACAATGTCCCAGAATCTGGTGAGAGCTGCCACTGTGAAAGAGGAGCTGCGTGACAAGAGCTGTGGCCCTGGACAGTGAACACAGGTACTGCCAGAATTGTGGCAAAGCAGGGGTAAAGCCAGCGAAGGGATACTCTGGTCCTTCCCTCTTGTTATCCTCCTATCCCTGCCAGTGCCTCCACTGGCCAAAATAAACCAGAAACCAGAGAGTAAGGATCCCAGATGAAGCAATCAGAAGAGGTCAGCTTCCCAGACACAGAACTGGCCAGAGAAGCAGCATATTAGGTAAACACATCTAGTTCCATGTCTACAAATCTGATGCTACTTTCCCTGTGGCTACTACTAAGATACACTCCAGATGGATAATCAAGAGTTAACTGTAATTATTTGAAAGAGGAAAGAGACTTAGTGTTACTGAGATACATTCCTTCTGTAGGTTAGGCTCAAGCCTCTGCATTTCCTGATGCCTGATGGCTATAGTGGATTCCTTTCTACTCGGACAGAAGTCACACTTTGTAACCTGTCCTCTTTACTATGTAAGTATATTTTCATCTCTTCAAAAATGATGCAACTCCCAGAGATCATATTTTTGAGTCTTGGCATAATGCTAAGCTCTACGAAGTTTTATGTGGACAAGAAAAACAAAAATTGAAGAAGATGACAGCAGACAAGTTAGATGATGTATATGATGAACACTGCCAGAAAAAAATTTCATACTTTCATAGGTCATGTAATCTTACAGGTAGTGTAAATATCCTCTGGGAAGGACCCGAAATGAAAAGAGATAGAATGACATAGCAATTTAGCCCACTTCATATATTACTCAAGAAAAATAATCTGTTTTCAAGACTGTAGAAACAGATTTAGAACTCAACACTTTGAGTCCTATTGGCATTCACTCTACAATTTTGTTCACTTAGTTAATCTCTCGCTTACACGCCTGCTCATCTCTTCCACTCTGGTCCTCAGGTGTCTGAAAATTGCTTAAGTTAAGCACATTTATTTCCAAGTATTGGTACAAAGATCCCTAGAGAGGGTTAAAAAAAAAATTCCTGAGACTCTATTACCTTAGGAGGAATTGAGTTTACCAAACTACTTTCCTCCTTTGATTAGAGAACTTTAAACTCAGAAAGGAAACACGTGAAATGCTTTTAACAATTAAAAAACCAAGTAATTAAAATATTTTAAGCCTTTGGAAAGAAAGTGGAGAAAAGTAACCCTAGAATTGAGGAAGAGGTTGCAGATGGAGGCAGAGAGGTGTGGGGCAGACAGCTGTTGAAGACAAACTTTCCTATTCATTTGCTTAGGGGAGGCCCTACACACACCTCTCATTGCATTGGTAGAGCTCGCTTCTGAACTGCCGCAGGTGCTGTCACCCAGCAAACCAGTATTTGTAACTGTACTGAAAGCTAAGCAAACTGTCACCACGTGCTTCACCTTCCCCACGGAGCACTTGGCTTTTATTTCTTAAAGGAATCAATCCAGTTTCCTTAAGAAAGATTTCCTCTATGCTTAAACTAACTACACTTCCTTCCACTGCTTAAACCAAGGCTCTGGCTTATCCACTGTCATTTCCGAGTGTTTGTTTTCTTTTTCCCCAGAACAACGAAGATGGCGGCCAGTTCTGGCTAATGGGCCCTAACACCTGAAATACCCTTTGTCAATTGCACTACTTGGCAGGCTCCAAAAGAGTGACAAATGTCATCTTTCCTTTAGAAGAAAATCTGAAGAAAGAATCTCAAGAGTATCTAATGAAAATAATCAAGTAGTTAAGTAATTAAAACTGTTCAATTTTATAGTGACTCAGATACAGGAATATGATTGGTCTTCTGTGACCCGTTTGCCAATTAGGGCAGAGTCAAGGCTCCTGAAATAGAAGAGGGATTTGGTCAATATCCTTACAACTAATTTATTTTTGTTTTGTTTTCCAACTGATTTGTTTTTAAGTGGACAAGAGTATCAAGCAGGGCACTTGGCTAGAGACTATAGTTGGAGTCCTCAAGGGAAGAGGGCTTTTCCTCTTGGCTTTTCTTCTACTGATCACGTACATACTATGACACTATTCAGATGAACTCCTGGATCAGATATTTTAACTCAGGGAAGATCTTTGTGAAAAGACTGACATTACAGATTTTAACTAAAGATTACTTGATTTGGTACAGCGCAATTTATCCGGCCACAGTGTTCTTCAATTTCCAACATTCTCTCCCTGTAAATTTTCTCTACTTTAAAAGATTCAGCAGTCTTGAGGCCCTAAATAATGACAGCAAGAACTCTCTTAAACAGTGTTTTTCAATTTTTCAATTTTAAAAACCAACAGTCACAGTACTCATGCTTACTCATTAGTATCTTAAATGTTTTATACCTGAATTCATTCATTCTATAGGCACTCAATACAACTTTGTTTTTTAGATTTCTATTTACTATCAATTGAATAACTCCCAGGTGCCAGGCATCATGTTAAGTATAGTCTCATGTATTTTCTCCTGAATTCATCACAGCAATCCTGAATAAAGGATTTCACCTTTAAGAAAGCTTACTGTGGGCACAGAGGAAAGTATTATTAAGACACAGGCCCTGTTCTATACAAATACAACAAAAACAAATTAGATTTTCTAAAAAAATCCAATTATTAGCATCATTTAAAAATTTCTTTGCAAGTTTTTTGACCAAATAATCATAGCTTTACCTTTATACCATTTTTTTACTCTATTTCTTAAAACCAAGTGCCTGTGGTATCAATACGTGGTAAGCAAATCCATCCCAGAGCACCCTTACCCCTAGTGGAAACAATATGGATTCATGCTCTTGGTCACAAGATTAAAATGCATTAGACAATTTGGCCCAAATTCATCACTTATAATGAAAACAACTTGATGAACACAGCCAGTAATACCAAGACTTATGTCACCTTTACACGTAAAGACCACTTTTCAATTTAATGTGTCAGTGTGCTCCACCAACCCAAGAAGGTGAAGATGCATCAGTATTTTCTCAGCATTTGTAAGGGCTATAAATGAGCTAAGCTAAAACAGAGTCTAGGATATTTGAAGGTTAATGGGAGAGGGATTCTCAAGAGCATTTTACAGGCAAAAAGGTGAATAGCTAAAATGAAATAACAGAGATACATGACACTAACACATTCAAGGTCATGGATGAAATTAACTGGCAGGGGCTAAAATGTGTCACAGCAGTATCACTAACGGTGTTATCCTCAAGATTTCATAATCTTCCTCCTTCATTGCACAAGGATCAGATTAAACCAGCCAGGATGGAGACTTAGTTTAACTCACAGCATTGCTGAGTCAATCTGGATTACTAACCTGGCTATCTCCTGACATGTAGACCATTATTGTTACCTAGGCCTCAGTCATCTTTTATTTAAATTAGAGGAGGTTCTGTTTAGGTTTTCAGAAAGTTTAAGAAAACGCATCCCGGTTTTCTGTTAAGTACACAGAATATTACTTAACACCATATTGCCTCACTTTTTACTAATTTCCTCCCCCCAAAAAGACACTTTAGGCAACAAAGACTTCTGCTTCATCTTTGGATCTATACTTTGTATCTTTGTAGATCTGGCATGTCTCCATAAATTCCTTTAAATGAAGTGTGATTTTTAAACATTTTGGTTCAGACTTGGGGCAGAACACACTCTACACTCATAAAAGAACAAATTAAATTTTAGTCCAGGATACTTGTGGATATAAGGCCTTTAAATTTTGGCAATGCCGACTCGGTATATTCTTTAGTGTCTCTTTAAATCTTTCTTAACGTATAAATGACATTTAAAAGCCCCCTTTTCATTGCAGTTGGCACAGTACCTAAGACCATAACAAGTTGCTTCCCCAGTAAATGTCATTTTCCCTTAACCACAGAGCTATAATTTTAAAACTGTAGATTTTTTTTTTTTTAAAGAAGTGTTAAAAAAAAAATCCCTTCTGGGAGTGAAGCCTAGGATTTCCCATCTATGAAAAAAGGGAGTTGTTAGAGAGTGGGGGACTGGCTTGAGGCCAGGAACCTAGAGTTACTGCTTTCAAAGTGACTTTTCTGACCAACTATACATGGAAAGGGGTCTTACGACTATGCTAGCCATGGCAACTTGTAGAAAGAAGAAAACAGAGAGAAGGTGGCAGGAGCTTAGTGCAAAGCAATGCTTAATAGCCAGAAATGAGGTTCAAATCCAAGTTCTACCACTTTGCTGGCTTTGCAACTGTAGGCAAGTTAGTCTACTTC
Source organism: Indri indri (assembly GCA_004363605.1). Classification (NCBI taxonomy): domain Eukaryota; kingdom Metazoa; phylum Chordata; class Mammalia; order Primates; family Indriidae; genus Indri; species Indri indri. Next base: position 820 of record RJWJ010014896.1, on the reverse strand, counting down.
TTTATATCTCAGTTTCCCTATTGTAAAATGGAGGTAATGATAGCACCCGTATATTAGTTTTCTATCACTGCATAACAAATTACCACAAACTTGGCAGTCTCTGTGGACACAAACTTAGTGGTTTAACACAACACAAATGTATTATCTCACAGTTTTCACAGGTCAGGAGCCAGTCACATTTTAATGCCTATGTATTCCATGCTCAGGGCTTCACAGGGTGAAATCGAGGTGTTGGCCAGGTACTTACATGCTCATCCGGAGGCTTGACAAGAGAAAGATCCACTTCTGACCTCCTTCAGGACATTTCTATGCAATCAAGGAGATTTCTGCTTTGCAGAAGCTGCTTGCAACTGAGGTTTCTGCTTTCTTGTTGATCGCAAATGTTCAAGGGCCATTTTTCAACTCACAGAGGCCGTCTGCTATTCCAGTTTGCTAGATCAAGGCCAGCAAAAGAGTCCTTCTGGCCCTTGGAATCTCTTCTTTCAAGATGGGCCCAAGCCCTTAAAAGGGTTCACCTGATTGGGTCAGGCCCAAGTAAGATAATCTCTCTTTTGATTAACTCAGAGCCAAATGATTAGGAACCTGAATTAAATCTACAAAATTCTTTCATCTTGTAAGAATCACAAAGTGATAGCCTTCACATTTGTAAGTCCCGTGTACACCTGAGCAGGGATGGGGGGTATAGAGTGCATATACACAAGGGGCAGAAAAATCTTGGGGGTCATTTTAGAATTTTGCCTAAGACAACAAGCTTCAAGGACCCCTTGGGAGAATTAACTGAATTACCATAAATGCCAAGCATTTCATGCCTGAATTACTA
>RJWJ010014895.1:0-37132 GCA_004363605.1 Indri indri | reverse complement strand
CCCCAAAATGACGCTGACCACAACTGGCGCCGGCGCGAAAATCAAAAATCCCAAGGCTTGGAGCCAACCAATCAGGAGTCAAAGCAATCAGCCACTTTCAAAGGAACCAATGGACTAAGGGGGGGAGGGGAATGGTGTGCCCAGCGTGTCGTGTGCAACTTGCGTGTCGTGTGAAACCTGCGTGTCGTGTGGAAAAAAAATATATAAAAGCTTCACTTTTACCCCAAGGCGGGGTCCTGTCCCGGATCATAGGAGAGGCCACTGCGTTGGTGCTCTGGGACTTGGACCCTAGCTCGAGCTAGCAAATAAACTCCTTTGCCATTTGCAGCCTCGGTGACTCCGTCTCTCTGTTCTTGGGGCCGAGGGAAATCGGACCTAACACTATGAAACTGTATCACCCCATGTCTTTGCCCACCAGTGTCCAATCAGGATCCCTGTGAGAGGTGGGATGGCAGGAGGAAGGAGCGCAAGGCCTCTGTTGGGCAGAGGCCACATTCCTTTACCAGAAGCCGGCTCCTGCCGGGCAGTTGCTCCCCAGTGGCCTGACTCTCACCAAGTTTCAGTAAACCTCTCCCCTTGCCCAGTCAGGTCTGGCAGTAACTACTTCCTGCAGTGGCTTGTCCTTGAGCACTTCACCAACCCCGCAGGTTCCCTTAACCATGAGCACATCTCTATAAATAATCCTTTCGTTAAACTTCCTTCAGTTACCCTTTTAACATGCCTCCTGCCTGGTACACGATTCAACTCACACTCCCACTGATTTGCTATGAGAATACCTGTTCTCCCTTACTGTTGCTGATATTGTCATGTCAGATGTTTTTAAGATTTTACCTAAAATTCTCCTTCAATTCTTTAGTTTTTCTGGGTACCAGTGCCATTATTTATCTTTTCTCACTGTGTTTCCTATTAAATTTTATTTCTTAAAGGCATTTGTATAAGTAAAGATGTATATCATTTCCTCTATACTGTATTAGTTCAATTAAGAGTATCAGAAAACTCAATCAAAATAATGTTAAGAATTACAGGAGACTTTCTCCTGGATCTGGTTTGGTATTTGTAAAAAAAAAAAAAAAATTATTGGAGACTTTTATTGTTTTCGTTTTTTGTTTTTGAGACAGAGTCTCACTCTGTTGCCTGGGGCTAGAGTCCTGTGGCCTCAGCCTAGCTCACAGCAACCTCAAACTCCTGGGCTCAAGCAATCCTCCTGCCTCAGCCTCCTGAGTAGCTGGAACTACAGGCATGCACCACCATGCCCAGCTAATTTTTTTCTATATATTTTTAGTTATCCGGCTAATTTCTTTCTATTTTTAGTAGAGACAGGGTCTCTCTCTTGCTCAGGCTGGTCTCAAACTCCTAAGCTCAAACAATCCACCCGCCTCGACCTCCCAGAATACTAAGATTATAGGTGTGAGCTACCACGCCGGCCGAGTTGTTGGAGACTTTTAAAACGTTACCCCAACATATTACATGCCACTAAGGAATCATTTTGTTAAGTGTGATGATGACATTGTGGCCATGTCTGTTGTTTTATTTTTATTTTTTAAGACAAAATCTCACTTTGTTGCCTAGGCTGGAGTACAGTGGTGCCATCATAGCTCACTGTGACCTCAAACTGCTAGGCTCAAGGGATCCTTGCTCTTTAGCCTCCCGACTAGCTGGGACTACAAGTGTGTGCCACTGTACCTGGCTAATATTTATGTATTTATTTATTTGTGTGTTTATTTATTCAAGCGGTATCTTTTTTTTTTTTTTTTAAGAGACGGGGTCTCACAGACCAGCCTGAACCTTAAGTGATCCTGACTTCCTGACCTTAAGTGATCCTCCCAACTTGGCCTCCCAGAGTGCTAGGATTACAGGCGTGAGCCACTGTGCTGCCTGGCCTAGTATCATTTTTTTTTTTTTAGAGACAGGCCCTTTCTATGTTGCCCAGGTGGGAAGTGGCCATTTAAAAAAAAAAAAAAAAAGGAAGAAAAAAACCCCCTTATCTTTAGAGATAGTCTCTAAAGTACTTGTAAGTGAAGTAATCTGATATCTTACATTTACTTCAAAATATTCCAGAAAAATAAAAAAGTATAATGTGGGGAATACATGGAACATGACTGGGAAAATGGAGATAGTTGTTGAAAGTAGGTGACGAGTATGTGGTATTCCTTTTTACCCACTCTTTCCCATTCCATATCCATTCATTATCTCTACTCTTGTGTTTTAAAAGTTCCAAAATAAGAAGTAAACCAACAAAAACAAAAACACAGAGACAACTAAAAAAATCAAGTTGAGGAGAGTAATGGCCAGTGAGCTCCCTGCCTGAGGCGCTTACCCCAACCCTGACTGAGGTGGCATCAGGGCAACCCTGGTCTTCATCAACCACAGGAAGCCACAGCTCTCCACGTTCTGGAGTGGAGACACACAACAGCAAATCATCAGAGAGACTTTCTATTTGGCATATAAGAGAGACAAAAATGTAATTTTCTAGAAGGAGGATTATTAATTGGAGGATATGGCAACAAACCGATTTCTAGACATTATGCAACATCATGTATTTTCTGTGTGAATTCTTCAAAAAATGAACTTGGTATTTTAGATCTAATTCAACTATTTGTGGCAACATTAGGCAAGTATCTCTGAAAATGTCTGTGAACTGGATTTAATATTCTGTGTAGATGACGGTCACAATATTCTTGCAGAAATGGTGATGGGGGAATGATACTAGAACTGACAAGAGTGAAATTGTTATACAAATTCATGCACAAAATAAACTGGAGAAACTTGGGGCTATAAAGAATAAGATACATAAAGAATATAAATCTTCCTGAGATTCTAAGAGACATAAACATTGGTAACATCAGTATAAAAGTGCCAAACCTGCCCTCTTTTAGATAAAAAAATTAAAAAGCCTATTCTCAGTAAAATCCAGGGGGAAAAGTCACCTAAATTTACCTTGTAGTTGTTTACCAAAAATAGAGGAGAGTCTTAACTTTTGCTCTTGAACTTAAGTCCAGGTACTGTATAGAAGTTGTGTAAACTGCTATGTGAAGTTCAGTGTTGCTTTTCTTGCTCAGTGATTTTAAAGAAATTGAGTAGTTCCAGCGTGATTATTTTTTCTACGCTGCATTTCTATGCCCACTGAAGGCATGCCTCCTCTGTATATTGGCTACTACAGTATTTTGAGAAGTGTTTGAAACATTTCTATAATTATGTGCAACCCAAAATATTGGTGTTTCATATGGATTAGAAGTGCAGCATTCCTTAATTCTTTGCTGTTTGTTACAATTATCATTTAAAGAACCAAGTGCGGATTGCATGAAAATATTATGACCTTTTCCTCTTAATTTAAATAAACTCCAAGATAACTGGGGAAAAAAACATTAAAGCGGAACAATTTCTAAAAGTCCATACCACAATATTATCTGCAGTTCATTAGGTATGGATATTAACAAAAATTAATCATAACTTTTTCATTGTAATTTTATGTTCACATTATATTTGGATATCTCCCAAAAGAAAAATTTCAAACTTATATGGCTGGTCCACAGATTTCCCACATCCTTTTTATTTTGAAAAATTTTTTTATTGGTTGCTAAACTAACTTTATTCTTTCGACCTTTTATTTGTCTTTTTCAACAAATGTCCCTTTTAATTGGAGAATTTGACACCGATATTCTGTTTGTTGGAAAGAGCCTAAGGCTACATAACGTAATTATCTTTCATTAAAAGAATTCAGAAGTACATTTCGCGATCTCTATCACGTACTAAAAAATATTCATTTCTTCCTGGAATAATTTTGAAGTAAAAAGGTGGAAAACAATCCAAAAGCTAATGACATACAATCAATCCCAAATAGGAAGAATATAATACTGTTGTTGGGCTACTCCTTCTTTGATTTCTTTATTCCCTCTCACTTCCCCCCACTATTATCTGACAAAACTCACTGACAGATGCTAACTTGAAGGATGTAGAACTTCTGGGAGAGTGGAAACTAGTCTGGAAATCCTGTGTAGTTTTGGGACTCTTGTGACAGTTTGGGATTGTGTGGACACCCACAAAATGAAAATAATTAGACAGTATGATTCATCTTGTTAGACCGAGATCTATGTTGTACTGTTCGGCATGAAAGGCAACCAGAGATCCGTCCAGGAGGCCAATCCTTTGGCAATGTTGGGTAGTGGGTCACATCTGCACCAGGAGACCCCTATCACTCTCCCTCCATCCCTCCCTCCTCACTGGCCTGTACTCGGACCTCTCCCTGCTCTCTTCTTGTATCACTCCCAGGGAATTCTTGAAATATTTTAAATACACATGAAAATTGAAAGAATAGTGCTATGAAAGCCTGTATACCTCTACCCAGATTCAGCAGTGATCAACATCTTGCCACATTTGTTTATCTCTCTGCACAAACTTCTTTTTTTTTTTTTTTTACTGAAACATTCAAAAGTCATTATGACAATTGTGCTCCTTCTAGTTCCTCCTGTTCCTCCTGAGTTTTAAATTTTGTTTTCAGTCTTTCTATATGCTGGTTCCTTTTCCCAACAACTTTATATAGCCTTCTTAGTTAAAAAAGAAAAAAAAAGTTTCTTAACTTTTTCATCTCTTTCTGTTTTTCATAGCCCACTTTCTCAAAAGAGAAGTCCACACTCCTGTTTTCCACTTCCTACCTCCAAGTCAGTGTCAATGGACTACAGTCTGTCCTCTGCACAACTTCGCCTCAGCACCATCAGGGGCCTCGTGACTGGGAAACCCAAAAGAGGCCTGGCTTCTCTTCTTGGTATTCCACATTGTGGAGCTCCTTCTTGAAATCCACTCCTCCTGCCAGGGGATAGTTCACTTCTGATGCACCTGCCTCTCCAGCTATCTCCGAACCCTTCACCAACTCCCCTTTCTGCTCGCGCCTTGAACCTGGACATTCTAAATGGCTCCATCTCCATCCTTTATCTCAAATCAAGAGCTTAAACATTTTGTTCCTTAATAAAGGATTATCAGGTATCAATAAGAAGATGGAGAGAAACTTTTCATGTGAAAGAACCTACAAGAATGTCTGCTTCATAAACTACTTCCTTTTGATCCTCCAGTTATAGGTTTTCTGGACTTTGCAGGTTTAATTAAAACCATACCCAGAGGCTATTCAGAGGAAGGAATGTAGGTAAAAAGCAAAAATAATCTTGCCTGTTAGTGGCTTAGAGAAAAAAATTGACAGAGAATGAAGCAGAATGTCATTTTTCTCCATTATAAAATTGTAGAATGTCATTTATCCAAGAAAAAGTCCTGTCTCCCACATCTCCTCAGATAATTTAAAGTTAACTATTACAAACCCCATTCACAGGCCAAATACACATAGTACACACTGATTTCTGGCCTTAATGCTTCACAGAGAGCTAATCAACCTTGCTTGAAAGGTCTTTATCTAATTTTTTAAGCTTCGAAAGAGAAAAGCGTGATCAACTGCCTATATTACCTGAATGAGAGGTGAATGTTTCCTTCAGGGAACATGTCACTATTAAGGAGACAACACCTATGCGGAGAATTAAGTCTGGGCTGAGGAGCAGTTGATCTTTAGACTAGCAGATAAAAAGAATCAGCGAGAATGCTGATGCATCAGAAAAGGAACATGGAAGGAGGAGGCAAAGTCCTTTTGTAAGGTTTTTTGTTGTTGTTTTTAATGGAATAAGAAAACTGGGTAGCTAAATCAAGAAAACACAGAAAATAAATTAGCTTTTAAGATGAGCATTAATAAGCAACATGTTTCTTATTGGGAAATACAAGCTAAAAAAAGAAACAATTTTAAAGTGAGATAGTTTCCCTTTTAGTTTTTTTTTTAATTTTCCAAATATGGTAAAACTGAGGCAGCTGCAGATTTAACAGAAGTAACACAACTGATGTTATGAGGAAGTCACAAATATATTGGTTTTGGTCTTTGTTGTTGTCTTCTGAAAATAAAACAGTTGTCTTTTTAATTTTCTGTTTCATATTATATATATTGAATACTCTCAAATACTAAAGGATCCCAATCAAAAATTTTTAATAGCAAAATAATCTGGAAGGGGCTTCTTTCTTATGGGTTCACTAAAACAATTAGGAAAGCAGAGGAAAGAATAGCTAAAAAGATATATTTGGGCTGATAATCTACTTTTGATCTAATTAGAGCTTAAACTAATTATGGATCTTTTAGGCCTGCTTTATTATAAAATGGCAGCCCAGTTGTAACAACTTATTCTGATTTCATCATCAAAAGTCTAGTACAAGTGAAATACAAATGAAGTCTAGAGTTTAGTTCATAGTAATGTGTCAATGTTGGTTTCTTATCTTGGCAGCTGTATCACAGTAATATACAATGTTAGCATTGGGGGAAACTGGATGAGGGTTATATGGGAACTCTCTTTAATATCTTTGCAATCTTTCTGTTATATAAATGTAAAATTGTTCTACAATAAAAAGTTTATTAAAAAAAGTAAGCCTAGCATGTGGTAATAATAACAATGGATGTCTAGATAATGACTTGCTCAGTATTCTCCAATTCTATAATCATTAGAATTATATATAAGAAAAAGCTTAGTCAAAATTTTGGCATTTTCCAAGTAAAATCCATGTTTAAAAAAATAGGCTGATTTTATCAATTCTAAACTAACAAGTAACCAATAAAGCACAATCAGACTAAGAACAGTTCTCTGACAGTTTGTAGAATATATGGAAATAACTGTCTTTCTTGACACCGAAAGAGGTTGGATGAGACCAGCTGACCAAAAGAAAACTATCATCTGCCAATTTCTGCTGCATTCTTGGTTAATTTGGAAAGAAAGGAAAAGAACCTGAGGAAATAAGATGCCCATATGTGTCTTCTTTTTCCATTCCAGTATTCTGATATGCCTGAAGTTAGGGCAATTGGAATGATCCAAAAATCCATGAGATGGGGCTCTTTCAACAAATAATTTTGTAGAGCGCATTAAGTATCACATGCCTTCTTATTAAGCAAAAAAACAAAACTAAAGAACCTCTGTCCATTATGACTTTCATTGATTCCACCTCGGTTTTCTACATATAGTCTTATAGACCAATAATTGGCAAGCAATAGCCCACGGGCCAAATGTGACCCATCTTTTTCGTTACAACCTGTGAGTAAAGAATGGTTTTACATTTTTAAATGCTTGAAGAAAAAAAGACCAATAGGAAAATAATATCTCATGATACGTGAAATGAAACTCAAATTTCAGCATCCAGAAATGAAGTTTTATTGGAACACAACCAATCTCGTTTGTTCACATATTATTCATGGCTGCTTTCCTGCTACGTGGCAGAACTGAGTAGTTGCGGCAGAGACTATATGGCCTGCAGCATCTAAATATTTACTCTCTATTTACAGAAAAAGTTTGCCAATCCCATTATAGACAACTTTCCCAATATATACACACACCTCCCTCATGGTTTCCAGGGTGATATTCTCATTTGGCTTTCCACTTTCCCATTTGCTACTCTGGGATTTAAGCAGTGATAGGACAGGGGTGGTCTGGTGAGGACCAGACTGGGAGTGTGGCTAACCAGGACAGGGCTGGAGGACACGAGTAGAAAGGTAAGACATCGGGTACCAGAAGAGCTAATATACAGCCGAAGAGATTGGGCAGGTCCTATAGATCTGATAGAAAGGAAGTCCCATTTTAAGAAGTCAGTTGAGGAGCAGGAGACATGAGGCATGAACAGTCTAAGTAGACACAGCTTAGAAGGTCAGAGTTCGCGGGAGCTGCATTCATAAGCAGGGTGAAACCAAACCCAAGGTCTAGTCTTAGAGCAAAGGTGATTGCCCCATTTATGCAGCTCTCTGGACTCAGACAGCCTTAGGTCCAAATCTACCAATAACATTCAGAAGGAAATCAAGGAAGGACCTAAGGTGAACCTCACCTTCTCCACAAATTGAATTCCTGTGATAGATGCTGCAGAATAGCCACATGTGTGTCCTCTACTAGACTTTTCTCAGTATTCAGTTCCACACAGTACTAATGACAAGATAGTTTTGCGTTTCTATTTTTATTATTTTTTTTTAGAGACGAAAGTCTTCCTATGTTGCCCAGGCTGGACTCCAGCTCCTGGGCTCTAGGGATCCTCCTACCCCAGCTTCCCGAATAGCTGGGACTACAGGCATGTGCCACCATGCCTGGCTGATATTTTTACTTTTATATCCCATCAAAATAACCATGGGTCAGAAGCTTGTTCTTCCTTCATGACCAGGCCATATATTTGGTGCCATTATCAAAATGAAAAGCTATCTAATTTCCAAACTCCTAAGCAAGAAAATCTTCCTTGTAAGTCACTGAAAGTCCCAAGTGTCTACATTCAAATTCCCACCCAACTATACAGAAAGTATATAATGAAAAATAGTGGGGAGAGGAAAAGTGACAGAAAGAGGGAGATGGTTTAAGTTGTGCTGATATAATCATTTTTAATAGCCAGGGATGAGAACAGATCATCCAATGCTGACAGATCAAATACTAGTCAAATAAGTATATTTAAAAACATTAAACTAAATACTAAGAAGAGCAGAAAGAGGGAAGAAGTGGTAACATACGCATTTCATCAGTGTTTATAGTCTGGAGTCAATTGGTTCTGTCTAAAGAAATAGAGGATTGAGTGTATTATATAAATTTGTAGTCCTAAAGGTAACCACTAGAACAAAAATATAAATATTAATATATATGTCCCTATAAATTATTAAGAAACACATACACAGAAGATAGAGTCCAATAGTGAAATATTCAAAAAATATAAACAAACACACAAAAACCCCCAGAAAACATCATATAAAATGTGATGCAATATTAAGACCAAACACATATGTATATGGGCTAAATTCACTGTGACAGACACTTTTGCCTACCTAAGAGCTATTTTCCTGCTCTTTCCCTGCTACCAGCAGCCTTTTTGTGTTTGGAGGACGTACCCAGCCCTAGCAATGAGTCACTATGGGCTAAGGCAGGCATAGCCATTCTGGGTCCTTCTATCAGCCTCCCTTACATCTCAGAATAGCCACTTATATGGCCAAAGAGATTTGAGGGGAAGTCCCTGGCAGCACTACTGGAAAAGATCATTTTTTCCCTGAGAAGGGTAGTCCCGGGAGGATGAAGATTTGTACCCTGACTACCCTCTGTTTTCTGCCTTTGAGCTGTGATGTTGGGAGCTATGGCAGCAACTTTGAATTCATGAATTAACAAGAACGGGCAGAGCAGGAGGAAGGAGCCTGTGATCCCATGACATGGTTGAGCTGCTGAATGAATGCCAGCTACCAAGTTTCAGTGTGACTCATATCTTTACTTTCAGCTTTCATTTCTTTCTTCAGGCCTATACGAAAAAGAGGTCATGATTAATCTAGCTTAGCAAAATATTCCTCTCCAAAGCTTTTAACCATTTGCCTTTGTAGACAGTTTAGATATTTCACTTGAAGCAGAGAACAGTTGATTTTGTACTAAAAATCTTCCTGGCAGAGACTCTTCCCAGCTTCAGATTATATACATGGCCTTAATATTCGGCCTGCGGTATAGAATCCCAGAACGCTGCAAGTAGCAATGCAGTAACAGAAAGGCATTCAGGAAGGAGCTTCTGAAGGTCACCCACACAGGTTCTGTAAATTGCTCCTGACTGTCCTTAATTCTTTGTTCTTATAGAGGCTTAAGCCTTTATTAGTGATTGGGTATTACTACTGCTTAGTATCCTTTACCGAATTGTTACGGACTTCTGTGAAATTCATACTCCCTCTAATGGACTTCCTTTCTCTCCTCAAGCTTCCCTTCCATTCCCTTCCCTCACATTCACTGACTTCCTTGTGTATGCCACTAAGCCTCAAGCTCCTACAATTATCCTAAGTTCTACTTTCCTGTATCTTTTCACCATCTTCCCACCTTCCCTCCTAGCTCCCTGGAGACTTATCCCCCTCCTTCCAAAAATAAATTCATCTGCGGTGCTCCCATCCGTCGAGGCAACTCTTAGAGCAGCGGCCCCCAACATTTTGGCACCAGGGACCGGTTCCACGGACGACAATTTTTCCACTGATTGGTGTGTGTTGGCGGCGGGGCGGGGTGGGGAGGGGCGTCGGCCCGCTGCTCATCTCCTGCTGTGCACGACCCTGCCCCCCCACTTCTCCTACTTTACTGGTTCCTTCGCCACTTGCCTTCAACTCTGCAACAGGTCTGTGTGGCTAGTCACTCCCAGCCCCCCGCCATGATGTTTCTCTCTAGGGCCACCTAACCTCTACAGTGGGTGACATATGCCTTGGGGTTCCAATCGCTCTCTATCCATACTCTCATCTACTGCATACTTGGAAATCCGGTTCCTATCCTCACAGCAACACTGAAACTGTTTTCTACAAGGTCAACAATGACCTCCTTTTAGTTAAAGCCATTATTCGTTTCTGGTTTTTCATTCTCTTGACCTCTCTACAGCATTAAAAAAAAAAAGAAGGGGAAAAAAATTTCTCCGACCTCATATGCTCTCTTTCTTGGCTTCCATCCTATTTGTTAGCAGTTCCTTCTCTTTTTATTGCCTTCTATTCCTCTTGCCCTTCCTTTACTGCGTGTTCCCTTGGTTCCCTACCCTTTCACTCCAAGGTCACATCGCCTTCCCTGCAGCCACTACCTCTGTGGTAAAAAAGGTATATATTAGTTTCTCACTTAAGCTGTAGTCCCTCTTTACCAACTACCTACTGTTATCTAGTCTTGGATATTTCACCGGCACTGCAATTTGAATGCATCTCCCTCCTCGAACCGGCTCCCCCTCCCACTTTCCTGCCTCTGGACATGGCCTGGTGATTTTCTTAGTCACTGTCTTAGTCTGCTCAGGCTGCCACAGTTGGGTAGCTAAAACAACAGAAATTGATTTTCTCACAGTTCTGTAGGTTAGAAGTCCAAGATCAAGGTTCTGGCAGGTTTGGTTTCTCCTGAGGCCTCCCTCCTTGGCTTGCAGATGGCCACCTTCTTAATCGGCCTTTGCATGGCCTTTCTCCTCTGTGTGTATCCCTGGTGTTTCTCCCTCTACGGACACCAACAATATTGGATTAGGGCCCTCTCTAATAACCTTGTTTAACCTTAATTAATGTTGTAAAGGCCTTATTTCCAAATACAGTCACATTCTGAGGTGTACTAGGGATTAGGTCTTTAATATATGAATTTGGGGGAGGTAAAATTCAGTCCATAGCAGTCATCCGGGCAGGGTGCAGTGGCTCAGGCCTATAATCCTAGCACTCTGGGAGGCCAAGGTGGGAGGATCACTTGAGGTCAGGAGTTCAAGACCAGCCTCAGCAAGAGCCAGACCCTGTCTCTACTAAAATAGAAAAATTAGCTGGGTGTGGTGGTGCATGCTTGTAGTCCCAGCTACTTGGGAGGCTCAGGCAGGAGGATCACTTGAGCCCAGGAGTTCGAGGTTGCAGTGAGCTAGGCTGATGCCACGGCACTCTAGCTCAGGAGACAGAGTGAAACTGTCTTAAAAATGAAATGAAATGAAATAAAATAAAATATAAAATAATATAAAACAAAACAGTCACCCAGGCCAAAAACTTGTTTGTCCTCTTCATTTACCTCTATCATCATCTTTTTTTTTTTTTTTTTAAGGAAGTGACCTGTTTCCTTCAGATTCTATCGTCTTGTATCCAGACATTCACCTTCTAGATTTTTCCTATTAAATGTCTAAATCCACCTTTTTATCACCATTCTCAATGCCATTTTCAGGCTTTAATCAAGTCTAAATTTCCCTGCCTGGTCTTTATAAGGCCCTCTATAATCTGACCCACCTTATCTTTTCTTTTAGTATTGTTATCAAAGTAACTCATATATGTTGTAAAAAAAAAAAATATAAACACTGAAAATGAAAAGCAACAGTGTACAGCCCTACCTCCTGTCCCATTTCCAAGATGCAGCTTTCATGTAGTTGAAAGTTCAAATGGTACCAGTCTGCACAGTGAAAATCTCCCTCCAACTCCTATCTCCCTGTCACCAGGGTCCTCTCCCATGAACAACCAATGTTATTTGTTCCTGGTATTTGTTCCCAAAGATAGTTTGTACCCATAAAGGAAATGAGTGTGTCTATTCATTTTCCCACAAATGACTATAGACACTTTTATGTATACATATTACAATTTTCACTTAATATAATGAAAATAGCAAGCATTTCCCTGAGCACTTTATATTTTTCTATTATTATTCTGAATGCTTTGCATGTGTTCACCCATTTAATCCTCAGGACAGCCTCATGAGGTAAGGGCTATTATAATCCCCATTTTACAAATGAGGAAATCGAGGCACAAAACCTGGTATTGGCAGAACCAGATTTAAACCAGGCAAGTCAACTCCCAGAGTTCATGTACTTAACCATGATACCATGGTTACATGATATAATTCCTACATCTTAGGAATGTTCTATGTCAGGACATAAAGAGTTTTTGCATTCTTTTTAAACTTTTCTTTTATGGAAGTAAAACATATATTCAGAAAAATGTACAAATAATATATACAAATCAAGGAATCAGAAAGTGAAGACACCTGTATGATCACCACCTAGCTCAAGAAAGCAGAATCCCAGAACCACCCTCTCACGCACTACTAATTAAAGCTTGCAGCGATTTTTAAAATTTGGCCCTCATTCTTTGGCACCAATCCTCCCATGAAGAAACAGGGACTCTATCCCCAGCCCTTGAATCTTGGCTCAGTCGTGAGCTTAACCCATAGAGTATGGCAGACGTGACACTGTCACAGTTTTCAGGCCAGGCCTTAAGAAACTGGCAGCTTTCTCTTCCTGTCTCTTGGGATGTTTGCACTTGGAATCCACCCACCACAATAAAGGAAAGCCACACAGCCACATGGAGAGGACACGTGTAGGTGTTCTGGCCGACAGCCTCTGAGGTCCTAGCCAACAGTCGGCATCAACTACCAGACTTGTAAGTGAATAGGTCATCCAAAGCTTCCAGCGTTCAACTGCCAAATGCCCCCAACCCCCATCCCCAGCCTCAGAGCTGTCCCAGCTGATGCTGTGTGGTGCAGAGATGAGCTGTCCCCTCCAAGCCTTGCCTAAATTGTAGGTTTGTTTGTTTTTGTTTTTTTTTGTTTTTTTTACTATTCATAGACACTCGGTGTAAAATCACCCCAAAAATTGTAGGTTTGTTAGTAAAATAAATGGTTGTTTTAAGCCACTAAGTTTGGGGTGATTCTTTTATGCAGCAATAGATATATCGAGGGCACTATTTTCTTTTCCGTTCCCAAGGGTAATCACTATCCTGACTTCTGCTACTGTAGGTTAGTTTTGTTTATTCTTCATCCTTATATAAATGGCATTATACACTTTATATTATTTTGTGTCTCTTTTGCTCAACATAATGTTTGTGGGATTCATTCATGCATGGTATTGCATGTAGCTGTCATTTGTTCATTTGATTACTATAAGGCATTGCTTTGTACGACTATATTATATCACAATTTATACACTCTATTGGTTTTTTTGTTGTTGTTTTTTAGTTTTTTGTTTTGTTTTGTTTTGTTTTTAAGACAGAGTCTTGCTCTGTCACCCCAGCTGGAGTGCAGTGAGCAATTATAGCTCCCTGTAGCCTTGAACTCTTGGGCTCAAGTGATCCTACCACCTTGGCCTCCCAAGTAGCTAGGACTACAGGCACGTGCTACAAAGCCCAGCTAATTTTTTTTGTTTTTTGTAGAATCAACCTGTTGCCCAGGTTCGTCTTGAACTTCTAGGCTCAAGCGATCATCCGCTTTGGCCTCCCAATATGCTAGGATTACCGCACTTGGCCCATGCTACTGTTGATAGACATTTAGGTTGTGTTAAATGTAGAGCTACTGTGAATAGTGATGCTATGAATAATCTTTTTTTTAAAATATGAAAATGTCTTTATTTTACTCTCTCCATCCTGAATAACACTTTAGCCAATTATACAAATCTTGGTTGACATTTACTAACCTTAGCACTTTTAAGAAATTCATATTTCGTCATTCATTGCCTTTTTTCTTCAAAAACTTTTCTATTCTCTGGTGACATTAATTTTTTTAAATTTGTAAATTTTTAATTTTTATGGATATATAATAGTTGGGATGCTGGGAATATTCTTAATTCCATACAAAGTAATATGAGGTCATTTGTTCCTTTATTTCCCCACCCATTTCTCTTTCCCCTTCCACTTTCCAACTTCTGTCAGACAGGTCCTTAGTTTCACATTGTCAAGGAGGATATATTTACATTCTGTGCATGATACTATTTAAGAACTGCAAGTTATTTCTACAGTTTTATTCAAAGAGCATAATGTCAATATATAGGGTTGCATTGTTGTGACTATGTAAATACCGTTCACTGCAGAGCAAAATATTGTGCCAGGAATAATTTTTTCCCTGAAGTTCCATTGTCACAATCCCTAGACCATTCACAATGAAGTGTTCTTGACATTCATAGAAATAGACTCTTTCTTCATTAACTCCACCAGCTGCTCAAAAACCATGCCACCTTTTAGTTTGCTTTATATTTGGACATTTTTTCTTAGAGTTTCTAATTATTATTTTTTCCTTGTTGAGAGATATATTAGTTGCCTAGGGCAGCCATAACAAATTACCATGAACCAGGTAGCTCAAAACAACAGAAATTTATTCTCTTGTAGTTCTGGAAGCTAGAAATTTGAAATCAAGGTGTCAGCAGGGTTATGTTTTCTCTGAGTTCTAGGGAAGAATCCTTCTTTTTATAATGATTTTATTGTATTTCCCCCTTCAGGAATGAAGAGAAGGATTCCTCTTGCCTCTTCCTAGCTTCTGGTGGCTCCCAGCAATCCTTAGCATTCGTTGCTTTGTAGCCCTATTATTCCAGTCTCTGCCTCCATCTTCACATGACCTTCTTCCTTCTGTGTCTCTGTGTCCTCTCTTCTTCTTGTAAGAACACCAGTCATTGGATTTAGGGACTGCCCTAGATTGAGGATGAGTACATATTGAGATCCTTAACTAACCACACCTGCAAGACCCTAGCTACAAATAGGATCACCTTCTGAGGTTTCAGTTGAACATGAATTTTGGGGAGACACCATTCATCCTACTCCAAAAGGAAAAATACGACTTACTATACCATTAATATCTTCCTTGTTCTAATTTTTTTTAAAAAGGGAATTTATAGGCCAGATAACTAGAAAGTTGAAAGATGAATCCAGGAGCTCAAACAGTGTCATCACTGCATTGTTTCTTTCTCTCCATATTCTGGCTTTGTTTTCCTCTGTATTGGATTTATTCTAAAGCCAGCTCACTTCACGTGCTGGCAAAGATTGGTCCCAGCATCCTTCTAGGTTCATGTCCTCTTCACAGATTGTGATCCTAGCAAAAATAAAAACTACTTTCCTGACAGTTGCAGCAAAATACCTGAGGAATGCTCTCACAGACCTTGCTTGACTTGTCTCTGAACCAATCACTGTGGCCAGGCAGGGCCATGTAATAATTCACTTGGCTAAACCTGGGCCCTAAGCACACCCATGATGTTGAAAGGTGGGAATACCCCACCTGAACCACAGGAACTAAAAATGGAGTAGAGATGGTGCCCAGGAGATTCTTGGAAAGCAAAAAACACATATCCATTATTCCTTGAAAAACTGAAAATAGCTTAATTTTGTCCTCATACTTGATTGATAGTCTAGCTGCAAATAAAAATTCTAGGTTTGTGATAATTTTCTTTCAAAACATCAAAAACAGTATTTCCTTGTTTTCTTTTTGCCAACATTTTATTATGAAAAATTTCAAAGTACAGAAACATTGAAAGAATTTTATACTGAACACTTATATACTTACAACCTATATTCTACAATTAATAATATAGTACATTTGTTTTATCAAGTATCTATCCATCCTACCAATCCCTGTCTTTATCTGTTGACCTATCTTATTTTTTATGCATTTCGAAATAAGTTGCAGTCACCATTACACTTTACTCTCAAACATTTCAGCATGCATATCGTCACGTAGAGTTCAATATTTGTTTATAATTATTTTCATTTGAGGTAAAATTTATACACAAGAAAATGTACAAACATTGAGTGTACCATTCAATGAGTTCTGACACTGAAATCCAAATTCAAATCAAGATATGGAACATTAGATGTTCCCTCATATCTCCTCCCAGTAAATCTCTGCACCTACCCCCTCCAGACATAACCATTGTTCTGATTTTTATTTTTATTTTTATTATTTATTTATTTAATTTTCTTTTTCGACAGAGTCTTGCTCTGTTGCCTGGGCTAGATATCTGTGGCGTCAGCCTCACTCACAGCAACCTCAAACTCCTGGGCTCAAGCAATCCTCCTGCCTCAGCCTCCTGAGTAGCTGGGACTACAGGCATGCACCACCATGCCCGGATAATTTTTTCCATATATTTTTAGTTGTCCAGATAATTTCTTTCTATTTTTTAGTAGAGACGGGGGTCTTGCTCTTACTCAGGCTGATCTTGAACTCCTGACCTCAAGTGATCCTCCCACCTTGGCCTCCCAGAATGCTAGGATTACAGGCGTGAGTGCGCCGGCCAGCAATCTATTTTTCTTATCTGTCTTCCTGCAAGATAAGCTCAAGCATTCCTCTTAGTCACCAGTTTCTTTAGCCCTTCCTACAAGATAAGCTCAAGCATTCCTCTTAGTCACCAGTTTCTTTAGCCCTTGGAGCACGGATTCAGTTGTACCATTTTATAGTCTACCAACAGTGTATGAGAGTTCTGGTTGCTCCACATCCTTGTCAACATTTGATGTTATCAGTCTTTTTAATTTTAGCCATACTGGTGAGTACATAGCAATATTTAATTTTTATTGCAGTTTTCACTTCCCTAATCTTCAAGCATTTTGAGCACTTTTTTCCTGTACCATTTGTATATCTTTTTTTGCACAGTGTCAGATTAAATCTTTGGCTCAATTTTAAAAACGGATTATCTTTTATTGATAAGTTGTAGGGATTCTTTATATGTTCTTAATTCTAGTCTTTTGTCAAATATATGTTTAGGAAAAATTTTTTTCCCAATTTGTGGCTCGCTATTCGTTTTCTTAAGAATGTTTTTGATGGTCAAAAGTTTTAAAATTTGATAAATTTGTCAGTTATTTCTATTATCATTTTTGCTTTCAATGTCATAAGAAACTTTGCCTATCCCCAAGTTATGAAGATATTTTCCTGTGTTTTTTTTTTTTGTTTTAGCTACTATATTTAGGTCCAGGATTCATCACAATTTTTGTGTACAGCTTGATGTTGGAGTAGAGATTCCCCCCTCAAAGTGGATACTCAGTTGTTCTAGCGCTATTTGTTGAAATGATAATACTGTTTTCTGATGTCTGATAATTGTAGATATTTAGCCTATTGCCAGTCTGATTTTTATTCCTTTGTAGGTGATCTATTTTTCCCCCATTCTGGATATTTCCTAGATCTTCTCTTTTTCCTTATTGCATCTAATATTTTTTTGCTTGTTTCAGTATGTCCTTTCAATCTGAAGAGTCATGGATATCTTAGCTTTGGCATATTTTCTTCAATGATCTCTGCAAGTAACTAATATTCATGCATTTCCTCTGGGCTCTTTCTGAAACATCTATCCGCCAGATCTTGAACTGCGATGAGACCTCTAGGTCTTTAATATTTTCCAGTTTTCATCTTTCTCTTTTTTTTCTAATGTCATATTTCCATCAATTTTTAAGTGTGGCAAGCTTATTATTAATTTCCAAGTGCTCTTTTTTGTTCTCTAGTGGTGCTTTATTTGTAGCATACCTTTCTGATTTTATATATTTCTTCTAAAATATCCCTGAGAATACTAATTAGAGGTTTGAAAAATTCTTTTTCTGTTTCCCAAATTATTTTTTTGTAGTCAGCTTTTATTTTTGCTTCTGGCTTTTAAAATTTTTATGTAGCTGATTTCCTTCACGTGTCCAGTGATTTGGGGGTGACTTTCTATGTTTAAAAAAAAAAAAGAGGAAATGAGCTGATTTTTCTGTGTGTTTTCTCTATTATTATATATAGGGCTGTTTTCCTGCTAGTTAATTGTCCAGAAAACAGAAAAGGCTGACAGGAAGTTCTGTGTTCCTGAGGAGAGCTTGCTAAACAAAAGGAGGCTTCCCCTTAGGAGAAAAGGGCAGGAGCCAGAGAGAAGAGTGCTTTAACTGGGCTTCCAACACTCACCTTATCATCAGTTTATGAGCATTTAGTTAAAAACTATTGTCTGCTAATTATCCTCCTCCCATTCTCTTAGCAGTTCTGGCTTTGTTCATTTGAAAATTATTTACTGTTCTTTTTAATTGTGTATTGCGAGCGACAGGAGACAAATGCATGTGCTCAGGCTGCCATCTTGAACCAGAGCTTCATTTTATCTTTTCTAAATTATTTTCTGCTCTTTCTAAATGTGCATATTTCATCCTATTTAGGTTGGTATCTTTACTGTCTCATGAATACACCAGGGTAACGTCCATCTTCATGCCCTTAGTTATTATGTTTCCTTTTCCAGAAATTTCATTCTTCTCTTTTCCTCTCTTCTCCCACCTAAATCCAGCGAAATTCTTCCAGACTTTCAAAGCTTGAGTACACTTTCTTCATGAATCCTATTTACTATTTAACCCAGCTTTCATTGATCTCCAACTTACCTTACTATTATCCAACTCAATGCCTGTCATTCACAATTCAGTTCTTAATTATACAGTAGAGTATTTGTTCATTCTTTTTCAGATGTTTATTATTATGTTGATAACTACTTAAAATTCTTCGGGAACAAGTATTTATTTTTCTCTAGCCTTCAAAACACATAGTGCAGTGTAAATATATAGTAGGCATTCAATAAATATTTGTAATTGATTAATTTCTCTACTGTTTGCAAAGAGGTGGTAGATAACTGCTTTTGTGTGTGTGTGTGGAAACAGTAGGAATATTGCCTTCGAATTGAAAGCTGAATTGGGGAAGCTTCATTTCAGGCAAAAAAAAAAAATGCTAATTCTTCTACACGAAGGAAAAAAATGTAAGTTATATACCATACATATTGTTGAAGAAAATGAAGCCAGAGTGGTCTGGGGAAAAGCCAAGTAGCAAAATGTGACTGAAAAACAGACCTTAGCGTTTCCACTGTGAGCGAGTTCTCCTGACACTGCTAACCGTGCATCTTCAATTAAAAAGGAAAGAGGTTTAGAGGTAGAACATGAGCAAATGATTTAGAAACAATATGCCTCTGGCAGTCATTAGTGCTGTTTACCAAATGTTAATATATCTGCTTCACCTCGCTTCTGGGCGCCGGGTAGGCTTGTACTTCCCTGATCTCGTGAAGTTAGGAGTAGCCATGGGACTTGCTTTGGCCAAAGAAATGACAGTGAGAGTGATGTCATTTCTAGGTGGAAGCTGTAAAAGCCAGTGAGGGATTTGCCTTGTTTCTGTTTTCTGCCTCAGTGATCACAGAAGCATGTGATTCTCCAGAATTCGGAATTCCTTAAAGTCTATAATGAACAGATTTCCTGCAAAACTGTGTGAGTGAATGATAAAGCTTCCTTGTTTAAGCCATTGAGATATCGGGGGTTTTATTTTAGTAAAATCTAGTCCAGGGGTCAGCAAACTATTGATATAACCTATAGGCCAGCTAGCTGCCTGTTTCTGTACAGTTTTTTTTGAACATAGGCACATATTTGTTTATGTATTATCTATGGCTGCTTTCATGTTACAACCAAGGTGAGTAGCTGAAACAAAGACTGTATGGTTTGCAAGCCTAAAATATTTACTATTACCCTTTAAGAATAAGTTTGCTGACCTCTGACCTAGTCTATGCTGATTATGATAGAACTGGAGGTCTCTGGTAAATGCCTTTATATGGCTACGTTCTGTTTTGCACACGACACAAAGATGTTTATGGTAGCCAGCCTCTAAGATGACAGCTCCAGTGATTCTCATCCCGTAGTTGGTATTCATACTCTGTGCACCCTTCCCACACTGAGTAGGGCTGACTTCTATAACCAATATGAAAGTGATAGAATAGGATTTCTTTGCCCAGGTCATAAAATATATTGTGGCTTCCATGTCCCTCTGTCTGAGATCACTCACTCTGGGAGAAGCCAACTACGATGTTGTGAGGATACTTAAAAAGCTGTACAGAGAAGCCCACATGGTAAGAAAATGAGGTCTGCCAACAGTTGTATGACTCAAGCCTTCAGATGACTGCAGCCTTGGCCAACATCTTGATTGCATCCTCATGAACAACTCTGAGCCCAAACAGCCCAGTTAAGCTGCTCCTGAATTCCTGACCCATAATTATGAGATAATGTTTGTTGTTTTAAGCCACTACATTTTAGGGCGATTTGTTTTTCAGAAATAGATAACTACTGCAGTGTTCAAATGAAGAAGTGTACTGGTGCTCTCTATGATTCTATATGTATGTATTTGCACATAGGATTATATCTATGTACAAACATGTATTATTACTAGACAAAAGAATTTATGGAATCCTATAATTAAAGTATACTTATCTGACTATAGATAAGTAGAATTACCCTAACAATGGAAGAAATTATTATACATGTATATGTCTTTCCCATTCCCTTTTCAATACCTAATCTTCGTGTAATAGATGGTGGAATTTGTGCTGGGAAGGAAGGAAAAATCCTAAAATATTTCAATTTGCCTTGATATAACTGCTGAAATTTGTCTCAAGTCCTTTGCATGTGGGAATAGGATAGAATGAATGGAGCAAACTCTTTATAATATTTTCACATTTTATTTCTAGGGGTGATAATATGTTTTTTTTTGTTTTTTTTTTTTTTTTGAGACAGAGTCTCACTCTCTTGCCTGGGGCGAGTGCCGTGGCCTCAGCCTAGCTCACAGCAACCTCAAACTCCTGGGCTCGAGCAATCCTACTGTCTCAGCCTCCCGAGTAGCTGGGACTACAGGCATGCGCCACCATGCCCGGCTGATTTTTTCTATATATATATTTTTAGCTGTCCAATTAATTTTCTTTCTATTTTTGGTAGAGATGGGGGTCTCGCTCTTGCTCAGGATGGTCTCGAACTCCTGAGCTCAGGACGATCCGCCCACCTCGGCCTCCCAGAGTGCTAGGATTACAGGCGTGAGCCACCGCGCCCGGCAATAATATGTTTCTAACAAAAGTGTTAGAAGCTTACTTTTCAAATTTATCTACTATAACCTTCCTGGACACATTAAATGGAATAGTAAGAACATTTTGACTTGTGGGAGTAACATCCGCAATCAAGAAAGATCTTTGAAATGAAATTAGGAAATAGTCAAAAAGCAAAAGTCAATAGGAGCTATGGGTTAAGGAAAACTAAATAAAAATTTTTTGATAACAAATTGAGACTAATAGGCAAAGATAATGGGCACCAATTCCTTCTCAAATGGCACCAGCATATTTGTTTGTACAGCAAACTGTACAGCTTTAACCCAAAGTGTAAACGAAAGGTGTCTAATTAATATTTTTGAGTAATGCTGGTGGGCATAAAGCATGAGAAATGGGAAAGAAAAGGAAAAGGCGAGAGAGAAAGAAAGGAAGAAGGAAAAGGAGTAGATGTTAAAAAATAAAGAAAATATATAGTGGGATATAAGTACTCACCTGCAAATTCCTCTGGTTCTTAACCCTGTTCCAAACTCTGGGACAATGGCTGTTTACCTGGCCAAATCTCATTTTCGAAGCCTACAACTTGCTTTAGGCCCTCAGTAATTATTCAACTATCCACCTGCAAACAATTACTGACTTCTGTAGTTTGGGCCTACATGAAGTTAGAGTCAGACTAAAGAAGAAATTACCAAGCTATCCTCTGACACCCTCAAAAAAGGGTAAGTAAAGCCCTCAAAACAAACATAGTTTCTCTTTTTAATATCCTTTTTGTTAAGTAACCATGAGGCTCTGTGGTGGATAGGAGGTCTGTATGTGCTAGAGTATGTGCTGTGAAAATCCCTATTGGATTGTGCAATTTTATTAGTACATGTTATCAGAGTTATCTCAGATGGTAAATCTATAAGGTTGAAAGCTAGAGACAAGGTCCTGGTGCTGCTGCTTTTAGGATCAAACTAAAGATCCTGAGTCCCAGAACTAGTTCTGTAGAGTCTAAGCATACACTTGTTCTGTGTAGGTGTTTATAATGCTTATTAAATGCTTAACCATAAATATGGCCAAAAATCAAGGCCCATATCTGATAAATGAAGGGACAAAATATTTGAGAACTCCTGAAAAATCTAGTATGTTCAATGGTCATAAATATGGGAGGGGTGTTGAGAAAACGAGATTTTTATAAGAGAAGAACACATGTGTACAGACAACGTATGTTTTAAAGGTAAAAGAGAAGGCCGGTTCTTTTTAAAATAGTGAAGAACAGTCGTTAAATACTTTATTGGTTATCCTATGGTCATATAATTAGGGTAAGTAAGCACATGTTTGAGTAATCATTTTTTAACTTGGAAGAAATGTAGGAGACTGGGATTTCTAGAGTTGGCGTTTCTTAAGGTCAGAAGTTGACTAGCAACCCTCCTGAGCTAGTCTGGATTGTGTTTCTTCAGGAAGGAGCCTGGCACAGAATCCTTATAAGGTGTTATTTTATTAAAATGGTGTAATAGTATAATTTAAAGCTCCAAAGGGGAAATTAAGCAGATACTTTTAGTGAAGGTGCCCTCATCATCACTCCACAAATCCCGTTTTGTTTGAAGCAACCTAACCCTAAGTAAGCCGTTTCTAACTTAATTAAATGTTTCTACAGTTAGCAAGGCTAAATCTTAAGTGAGTTCTCTCCGACGTTTATCTGAATTTCATTGAGGAACATTATGGTAGTGACTTTAAAAAATTTTATTTCCTTTGATTAACCTTCCTATTTTATAGCCCTCCCAAGTTGCAGAGAAAATTGATCTAGAAGTGTTTTCTTTCTCCAGGGCACATTGCTGCTATTTCTTGGCTCATCTCATTAAGACCTGGCACAGTCCCATAGCACACAGTGTCATAGGATTTGCTCAGCTGTGACCAGGACCAGGTGTCTCCAATTCTGTTTCACAGTAGCTGAAACTAAAAACTTCATTTTTAACTTAACATCTGCTCCATCCTGTTTTTTCATGATTATTATAGTGGTGTAAAAATTCTTCAATGATGTCTTAGATATGACAACAAAAGCACAAGGAACAAATAGACAAATTGGACTTCACTAAAATTAAAAAACATTTGTGCTGCAAACGACACCACCAAAAAAGTGAAAAGACAACCCACAGAATGGGAGAAAAATATTTGTAAATCATGTATCTGACAGGGCACTTGTATCTAGAATAAAGAACTTCTGTACCTCAATCATAATTTTGTTAAAAACCAATTTTTTAAAAATGGGCAAAAGGGCCGGGCAAGGTGGCTCACGCCTGTAATCCTAGCACTCTGGGAGGCCGAGGTGGGTGGATCGTTTGAGCTCAGGAGTTCGAGACCAGCCTGAGCAAGAGTGAGACCCCCCCCCCGTCTCTACTAAAAATAGAAAGAAATTAGCTGGACAATTAAAATATATATATATAGAAAAAAAATTAGCCAGGCATGGCAGTGCGTGCCTGTAGTCCCAGCTACTCGGGAGGCCGAGGCAGGAGGATCGCTTGAGCCCAGGAGTTTGAGGTTGCTGTGAGCTAGGCTGATGCCACGGCACTCTAGCCCAGGCAACAGAGTGAGACTCTGTCTCAAAATAAATAAATAAATAAATAAAATAAATAAAAATAGGCAAAAGTTCTGATAGACATTTTTCTAAAGAAAACAGAAAAATGGCCAGCCAATAAGCACATGGAAAGATGCTCAACATCATTAATTTCGGGGGAAGGGCAAATCAAAATCACAACAAGCTACCACTTCATACCCACTAGGATGGCTATACTCTTTAAAAGACTTGAGAAGAGTGTGGAGAAATTGGAACTCTCGTACAGTGCGAATGGGAATGTAAAATGGTGCTACCGACTTGGAAAACAGTCTGGCAATTCCTCAGATGGTTAAAGATAGTGTTAACTTATGACCCAGTAATTCCACTCCTAGGTATACACCCAAGAGAATTAAAAACATATGTCTACAGGAAAACTTTTAAACAAATGTTCATAGCAGCGTTATTCATAATACCAAAAAACCAGAAACAACCTAAATGTCCATTAACTGATGCGTGTATTGTCTACCCAAACAAGTGACTGAGGCAAAATCTCAATCAGTGGAGGTTTCTTAAGCCAAAGTTGAGAACACACCTGGGAAAAACACAAACTGCGGACAAAGCTGAAGCTATTTTTCAGAAGGGGACTTTGAAAGTTTCAGCATTTAAAGGCATACAGACAAAAAGCTGGGGGTGGTGGATAGTGAGACGAAATGGTTACATTTTTGTGAGACCCAGGAAAATCTACATTTTGCAAAAGATAAGGCGAATGTTAGAGGAGAAACAAGGGAGTGAAGGAAGCATCAATTATATAGATATCCCTGGGTAGATAGAAGACTGTCTGATCCTCTCTTATCTGTGTTGTGCACCTATAAAGATAAACTTGCAATTCATTATTAGTGTGAAATCAAACAAACTTTAGTTTTAGGAGCTATACGAAGTCCACAGACCTAGTTACAATTTCCATGTCCTTGCTTATGGGGGACCAGCAAAGAATTCCCTTAATGAATGATCTGTGGGGCCAGTTCTTCACAGTTTCCTGAGGCCTTTACCTTCTCTTTTGCATAAGGAATTGGAGGTGTGGTCCTGAGATTTTATTTTCTTTTTACAGGATAAACAAGATACGGAATATCCATACGGTGGAATATTATTCTACTATAAAAAGAAATTACTACATGGATGAGCCTTGAAAACATTATGCTAAGTAGAGAAGCCAGTCACAAAAGACCGCATATTGAATGCCTCCATTCATATGAAATTCCAGAAAAGGCTATAGAGATAGAACATAAATAAGTGGTTGCTGAGGGCTAGGACAGAGGAAGAAGGTGAGTGACTGCTAATGGGTACAGGGTTTCTTCTAGGGGTGATGATAATATGACAGTTGCATAACTCTGAATATATTGAAAACCACTAGATTATACACTTGAAGTAGGTAAATAGTATGGTACATGAATTATATTTCAATAAAGCTGTTATGCACTAATCAGCACCAGATCAAGAACACATGTCAGCACTTTTTTCTTCTATCTTTCTTGTTTAAACCAATGCCATAAACTAAGTGAAATCTTCATTTCATGTAGTTACCCACGTGAGCTTTCCACACACTTAACGTGATTGCGAAAATAAATCAGCAAAACACTAGCAAAATGCAAGCTTCATCTTTCAAGGTTACAAAAATTTAGAAACCTCAGGAATCTTATCCTTTGGTTTTGGACAACGATTTACATTGAAAGGTGGGTACTAGTTATTCTTTTGGCTCAAGGGTGAAAAAAATGTATTTACAACTAATCTATTTTGATTTCAAGAAGTGAAAAGCACTAATTTGGGGGCCCTGTATACGTCTAAAATTTCGTCAGAGAGTAGCCAATAAAGAAGTACGTAGGCATTGCTTCCGTGGAATAGTGACTTTTGCTAATCACTTATATAACTGCGTTTTTATGACATGAGCACATTAGAGCTCTGAAAAATGGACTCAACGGTCTTTGGTGCCAAGGACGTGTGATTCCGCAGCAAACGTTCCACAGTGCCCTCTTTATATTTTGAGAAAACAGAGAACCACTAAGGGACAGGATGTAGGTCTTAAGTCCTGGGGGATCGTAATAGAACTTGTGATCTGACAGTGGGGGGAAAAATCCACAGGTCAGGTTCGGCTGTGTCTCTCCTAAATCACAGCAGCGACGCCTAAACGGCGTCTCTGACCTTGTTCAAAGCTTGACCACCGCCCCGCCTGCCCGCGCACGTGGCGGGGTGGGGACAGAGAGCCGCGTGGGACTAACGTGAGACATATTCTGATGCACGCCGTTTAAATTCCAGCTATTGGAAATGAATACTCAGTTTGCCGCCGCAAGATGCCGCGGGGCAGATCCCCAGAAAGATGACCAAGGACAATGAAGTGAAAGAATCATCTCTCAACCGACCCCCACACAGCTTCCTTTTCCTTCGTCGCTCTGCCCGCACCCTCCCCCACTCTCAGACCACTTCCCCAGTTTTGTCCCGCGCCCAAGCGGAGTCTGAGGTGCTGATGAGACCAGAGGTAGAGCGACTCCATCCGGGTGTTTTGTCGGGTAGGGCATAAGGGCGTGATTTCATGACGTCAGCGGGGGAAGGAACGAGAGCCGACTCTGGAGACTGGGACTTCCTGAAGGAGGGGGCGGAGGGAGTGCTGGGGAGCCCCTTTCCACGCCCCATGGAAACTCCATACTGGAGGAGAGGGGAGTCTCAACTCTCAAACTTGTCCTTGAGGAGGAATATTAAATGGGAAGTTTCACTTAAAAGACTCATATTTTTGTAGGCTTATTAATATCCTCTCCTCCTGATAGTCTTCCCTCTTCCTTGATAATCTTGAAAGCCTTCTCGCTTCCCATCCTTTCTCCCCCTTTGCTGCTGCTCAGATGGTGGAGGCCCGCGGGGTGCGCAGCCGCAGAGCGCTCGGGGAGGTGCCGGTGAGGGGCGGGTGACGCAGCGGCCGTCGCTGCCATTTTAAGTTGTTTGTTCTCGCTTCTTTTCTCAAACGCGACTCTGCCCCGGACCCGGGAGGCGCCCGAGGCCGCCGCCGCTTCCGCAGCCACCGGTGGAGGGGGGAACGAGGCTGTGCCACCGCGGACGCTCACCATCCGCTCCGGCTTTTCCCCCCTCCGGGTCTCCTCGACCTTCATTCCTGAGAACGGAACCCGACTGTGGGGGGAAGAAAGACTCAAGAGCAGATGCTTGAACTGAAATAACTTTATTTTGGGGGGGTTTACTTCTCTGACAGACCCCTTAGCGCAGGGCTCCCTTTCCCTCCTTCCCCTCCCCGCCAGTACCAGTCCAACTCCCTCTCTTTCTCCTCGTTTTTCCTCTTTTCTTTTTCTCTCTCGGTCGCCGCTGCCCCCGCGTCTTTCCCCTACGTCGCCGTCCAGGGCGCCGAGCCAGACTATGGGTCCCAGGTGGGGGCTGAGCGGCGGCAGCAGCGCGGGCGGCCCGGTCACAGTGCGCACTGCAGCGGGGATGGAGGGGCTCAGTTGGCTGGTGGTTTTCTCTTGACATGGCTCCTGCCCGTGCTGCGAGCAGCGCCCCCGCCGCCGCCTCCTCTTCCGCCGCCGCCACTGCTCCGCCCGCAGGCTGCGGCTAGAGGGCCCAAACCCCCGCCTGAGAGTCGGTCCGTGAGTCTCGGTCTCCGCGGGGACAGGGAGGAGATTATCCCGTCACTCACCCCGCCCCAGCTGCCTTGATCCAACCCCTGCCCCCTTGGGAAACAAACTAACGACCCCACCCTAAACAATCCAAACTCTGGAAACATGGTCTGTTCAACTTGAGAGCTAGCTAATCCGGAATCCGGGAACTTAATTTTTTTGGGGAGTGGGTGGGTGGGCTTACTTTAAAAAGTAATATTAACACAACTATTTTCTTTTTTCCCCACTGATCCTTCCCATTTACCCACTCCCGCCTACTCTACCCGGGCGGGAATTGTTTCCACGATGAAATGAGTGAAAGCCTGAGCGATCCTGTGTCTCCCGTGGTGCGAGTGAGTCGCTGCCGCTGAAGGCAAGGGGTGGAGGTGGTACCTGGGGGGTGGAAGGCAGGTGGTCCCCGGGCGCTGCCTGGGATTTGGGAGAAGAACCCGCCGCCTTTGCCTCAGCAATGCTCACAAAAAGATAAATCACACTCCCTACCATCTTGAACGGGGGCAAATCCACAGGGAAGGCTCCTTGGGGAATGTAGGACTAGTCGCAGGGCTGGGAGTGTTGGGAACCCGGGCATTAATCAGATCTAACCACAGAGCCGGAATAATTATTAATACCGTATTATATACCCTCTTTTTCTCTGCCATCATGATTCTCCTTGGCAGCAGCATTAGCAGACGCCTGAGGGTGAAAATGTGGGTGATGGGGAAGTTGGTAATGACTCCGCTGTTTTTTCTCATGGCTCCTTTGGGCAACAGCTGCCCGCCCCCAGTATACACTGTAGTTGATTGCAGGGAAACCCTGTACCTCTCCCCTTCCTTCTCTACCGATTTTGCACTTTTCTCTTTGCTCGCCACCAAGTGTAATCAATAACAAGCACTGACAATACATAGCAATAGTGAAATCTGAAATAACTAAGAATTAATTAGGTACTACGGCCATGGATCTGGCTGGGTGAAATCCAATTGGATATTTCAGTTTCATTCGCCTACCCTGTTTTAGTATTTCCTTTTTTTTTTTTTTTTTTAATTTTTTGTATTTGGAAAACAAGGATCACACTTTCCCCTTCCCTGTTCCTTTTCTAAAAAGGGGGAAAAATCTGGATGGATTTTAAGGATTGGATTGGTGTCCACTGTGTTTTGTTGCACACCTAAATCCTGATTATAGGCTTTTCATTTCCCCCCAAAGCCTTTATTTTGGCAGTTAAGCCAAATGTGTTTTCCAGAAAGTTAGTTCAAGTATTTTCTCCTTTCTTTCCTTCCTTCCTTTCCTTTTTCCCATCTGACCCCAAACATTATTGTCCAAACATGACAGGACAACAGCTTTTGTTTCTTGACCCTGTAATATGACAGTCTGCTAATAGTGCCAGTGGGTGCAGTTTTGGGTTACAGTTGTGATTTTAGCTATTCAATCATATTAGCAGGAAAAAAAAATGACTTGTTTCTGTTGTACTTGAGTCTTAAGAAAAAGTGCCCATAGTTTAGTGACAATTTCCAAAGGCTTTAGTACCACCTTTATTTCAAAATGGGGGACCCAAACTCCCGGAAGAAACAAGCTCTGAACAGACTACGTGCTCAGCTTAGAAAGAAAAAAGAATCTCTAGCTGACCAGTTTGACTTCAAGATGTATATTGCCTTTGTGTTCAAGGAGAAGGTAATTTAAAGTTCTTAATGTGAATTAGCACAAGTGATTTTTGTAAGTGTATATTAAGTTGTTTGTTACTCTTAAATAATTATGAATATTAGGTTAAAGAGTAGTTGGGGGAAAAAGTCTGCTTTATACGCTTTGTTTTTCACCCTTTGGGTGATTCTATGAATTGAGCACTTGCAGTGTAATTATGAATGGAAGGCCCTTGAGTATTTTTTTGGTTTGGAAATAATGTCAAGAGCTTAGTAGAACCCACATTTAGTTGACATGGGGTGAGCAACATTGTGGAACTTTATATGGAATTACATAGAAACTTTCTAACTGAATGCAGAGATTATCTAATGTAAACATAAATAGGATGTTTGACAGTGTTAAATTGGAATGCAAGTGTTTATATGCTAAAGTCAGCCTGTTTTCTTCAACTGCATGATGTAGGTACCTTTTCTCATGGTACATTTCATGAAATAGAATATACTTTTAATTTATAGGAGCAGTTAAATACTGAAATGGTTAGTTTGTGTTTAGAAGTGCAATGTTTAAAAATTTAAAATGACGTAAAGGATGTTTTTTCTTAATCAGAATTAGTTCTGCACTTAAATAGCAGTGATTTTTGAGTAATCAAGGACATGATAAAAGCAGTATTTGCAACTTAAAATGGACAGTTTCTTAAATTATCAGCAAGGCTATGTGACATGAGATTAGGTTATGAATATAAGGAAGTACTACTTTTTGCACTTAGAATGCGGGTTAATTTCAGATTAGAAATACAATCTTAGTGTGGTATCAGTATTTGCAAGTTTTCCAGGTTGTTACCCTACTCTTAACGGTTATTTCTATTTAAGAACACTTTAGCTACATTGTAAAATAGTTTCAAAGTAATCTGTTTTGCAAGATTGGGTAGTATCAAGGATTTATGTTCCCATTTTCTTTTTCTTTTTTTTTTTTTTTTTTTGACAAGCTAACTCAAAATTGATAAGATTAGATTTAGTTGAAGGTATTATAATGTGGGCTTTCTAAATAAATCCAAGATTGAAGTGGTGAGACTAGACCTTTGTATTTAATCTATTAATCACTCCAAATTGTACCATCTAGTTCTTTAAAACCTGTGAGAATCTGATTTTATTCTTTGAATGGACAATGTTCGTGCAGTTCTGAATAGTTCATGATCTGTACTTCATAATAATAGGATTTTTAACGGTAGGTTCATGATGAGTACTTGGTCTGAACTAATTTTGAAATAATTTGGTGTACCTTTTAAAAAAATCCTTTCAAATGTTAACATTTTTGGTTATATAATATCCAGAAAGAGTGATGGAAATTGACTCATTTAAGAAATAGTTAATTTTTCTTTATAGTTCTGTTGTTTTTAAAGTGGTCAGATTGTTATTTAGCTGTATGTAGAACCGGTTAAATGAAGTTATATCAAGACGACATCGCTGCTTTTTTTTCCCCTTAAACTTTAGGGCTATCTGGTGTTTGTTTCTTACGGTATTTAAGAAATACTATTATCTAAAGTAAGTACTTTTAGGGGTAAGAATAGAGGGATCCACCTATTTGAAAATCTATGTTTTCAGTATAAAAATTACTTCAGTTAAGAATTTTGCAGAATTAGAATATAGGTACTTGAAATTGTAATGTGAACTGGGTGTTAAAAGACAGTGTGCTCCCAGTGAATTAATACACCATTTTGTTTTCTTTTAGAAGAAAAAGTCGGCACTTTTTGAAGTGTCTGAGGTTATACCAGTCATGACAAATAATTATGAAGACAATATCCTGAAAGGTGTGCGAGATTCCGGCTATTCCTTGGAAAGTTCCATAGAGCTTTTACAGAAGGATGTGGTACAGCTCCATGCTCCTCGATACCAGTCTATGAGAAGGGTAAGTTTGTTTTTTAAGTCTGAACTTGGTAGGTAAGTTTTTGTGGGTTAAGTTTGCATTCCCCCTCATGGTAGTTTATGGTAATGAATATCTGGAAATAAATTTGTCTTTGTGCCATGTTGATAACTGGGATCACGCTTCAGAAACTTTAAACGTATTATTAATAGGATTAGAAAAATGTGGTTTTGCCCCCATTCGTTATAAATAAAGTATATAGGGGGATTTCATCAATGTTAAGTACTTGTGATATCCAACTATTTTTAATAACTTAAAAGTGCTGTGCATAAAATTGTTTTAAATTCCTAAAGTAGGTTTGTTTTTCAAAAATTGGCTTCAAATAAAACAAGGATAGTTTTGCTTATGTGGGATTATGCTTATGATGGTGTGCATTATTATCGTGAATGCTTTATATTACTGTTCATTGAATTTTCCTCTTGGGGGGAGAACTAAAATCATGCCTTTTTATAAACTAGAAACTTTAAGAAGGTATTGCTGCCACCCTTCTAAACTGCAACACATTGAAAGTTAGTCTGGGCATACTTGAACAAGACACTCACTCCCAATTATTTGGGGGTGGGGAGAGGCTGGAGATAACCATGTACTGGTCTGGAAGAGGTTTATTGGCCTTGGAAAATTAATATGCTGGCCATGATAATGAAGAAGAGGTCAAGAATGGAGAAAAGTAGTTTTCTATCAACACATAAAAATAGCATTTCATCTGTGATAAGATAATGATTTATATTAGAAATTCCAAGACACCTTCATTAAATAGGTTCTGATTTTGAAGGGTGGAAATAAAGGTGCAGGGTCTAACAGCAGCAACAATCAGAGTTTTAGTCGGAGTTTTCACCATGCATCAATGAATCTGAGTCTTGGTGTAAGAAACATTGTACTTAGTGACTATATGTGACTCTATAAGATAAAAATTAAAATTAGGTCATGAGCTGTTCAGATTTTAGGCGTTCCTATTACTGTTAGCTCTTAAGATATAAAATGATATTATGGTGGTCCTTTTGTACTTGTAAAATGTTTCTATAGTCAAATCCTGTAATTTGTGACATTGCTTGTTATAGCTTTTTCACTTTTTTTTTTTTGTTTACTTGCTTCCCAAATACAATGGTGGTGGTTTTTTTTAAAGTTTTTTTTTTTTTTTTTTTTTTTTTTTTTTTTTTTGTCATTTTATAGGATGTAATTGGCTGTACGCAGGAGATGGATTTCATTCTTTGGCCTCGGAATGATATTGAAAAAATAGTCTGTCTCCTGTTTTCTAGGTGGAAGGAATCTGATGAGCCCTTTAGGCCTGTTCAGGTATTTTAAAATAAGTGTGATGAGTACTTCAGTAAGTAAAAACTCCTGGAATAGGGCCTAACTTGAGAAATTCTTTGGGAATATGCTAATAGTTTTATTTCATGAGTACCACTTTTTCTTTTGAGTATTGTGATACAAGAGAATAAAACATTTGGATTATGGAATCACTTGGCATGAGGTGGTTTTAACTGCCCAATGTGTCTTTGAAATTACGACTAGAGAAAATCTTTAAAAGCAGACATTTTTTTTGAGACAGGATCTCACTCTTTTGCTTGGCTAGAGTGCAGTGGCATCATCATAGCTCACTGCAACCTCAAACTCCTGGGCTAAAGCAATCTTCCTGCCTCAGACTCGTGAGTAGCAGCTGGGACTACAGGCGCATGCCACCATGCCTGGCTAATTTTTTTGTAGAGAGGGGGGTCTTACTGTTACTCAGGCTGGTCTCAACCTCCTGGACTCAGGCAGTCTTCCTGCCTTGGCTTCCCAGAGTGCTAGGATTACAGGTGTGAGCCACAGCGCTGGCCGACTTTCCTTTTTTGTCATATATATTTCCTTTTTTATTTATTGTATATATCCTTAATTTTATTACAGTGAGCATACTTTTATTTTACAATTAGAAAAAAATGACATTTAAGGATTCGTTTTAAGTATACTAAACCAAATACTAGAAGGCTTATTTTAAGCTAGCTTTGTAGGAATATGAAAAGTATTTGTCATTTAAAAAATTTAGCATTTGTCCATTACTATGAAATATCTTTGTGGCACTTTGTATGTGATGGACCATATAAGTTGGTATACTCCCCTGCCCCCATGGTAATGTTGCTATGCATCAGTTCAAAGAAATTGTCATTCCTTTTTCTAAGATCTATTTGACAGTAATAAGTTCTAAAGATAATTCATAAGCTAAATGCAGGTAAAAGTATCATATACAGACATCTCTGATTTACAGTGGTTCAACTTAAGATTTTTTTGCCTTACCATGATGTGAAAATGAGAAGCATTCAATATTCTCGCTTTACGATGGGACTATATCCAGATGAACCCACTGTAATTGAAAATATCTTGAAGTTGAAAGTGCCTTTCAATTTATGGTGGGTTTATCTGGATGTGACCACCAATATATCAATTGAATATAAAAGGAATGAAAACAGGAATAGAAAAGATGTGTTTAAAGTTCTCAGAGGAGGGCTTATACCTTAACTCTTACTGCTTTCCAGAAGCATTGTTAGGATTTTTTTGGTGGTTTTTTAGTTCAGGATTTCTCATTGGAAAAATGGTATGTTTTCAGATTTCTAATAGCCTTTCTTTCTCTCTGGGACCTTATTTGGAATAATTGAGTTAAAATTGTTTTGTCTCAAGTACTAGTCTTTGAAATCATGGCTACTGCTTATTGAGAGTTGACTGTGCTAGGCTTTCTCTGAAGTACTTTATATACATTTAATATTAGTCCTTAAAATAACTAGGTAGATAATGAGCCTCCTTTTGCAGAGAAAGAAACTGAGGCAGTTAGAAATTAGGTAAATAACAGGCCCAAGGTCATGCAGTTAATGGGCAAGAAAAAAAGTTTACGCTCTTAACTCCCTACCCTCTACTATGAAAAGTTCCCTGTGTTAATTATAAAACCTTAAATTTTGGATGGAATATAAGCAGTAGGATATAGGTAATAACTTGTAATTTCAGAATTTAATTGCAGTAAATAAGTTAATATTTATTTCCCTGCAGTAATCTCAATTATATGAATATCCTGAAGGAGAGGCTTTAAATGTAAATGACTTAGTTTTTTCTTTCTCAAGGTAAATGAAAAAGAATGGTATATTTTAACTTGCAGACTTCTTTTTTTTTTTTAACCCTTGCATTTTATTTTTCATTTATTTTTATTTTTATTGTTTTTTTTTAGAGACAGGGTCTTGCTCTGTTGCCCAGACTGGAGTGCATGCAGTGGCCTGATTATAGCTCACTGTAACCTTGAATTCATGAGCTCAAGTGATCCTCCACCTCAGCCTCCCAAAGTGCAGGGATTACAGGCATCAGCCACTGTGCCCAGCCGTTTTTTTTTTTTTTTTGGTTTTTCCATCTTACTATTTCCTACTATTTTTGACATAATAGGAATAAAAATTGTTTGAACCAAATGGAGTAACAGTCATTTTTATAATTCACTATTATCTAAAGATCAGATTGTTCAGTCTAGGTTTCTTGAATCCACTATGAAACCTTGTATTTTCACCTAGCATTTGGCCTCTCCCAATGCCCACAGACATTTTGTGAGAGAATGGAGTTGATCTTCCTCATATTAAAAGATTGAAGGAATGTTCTGACTTGATAACAATCTTTGATAACTTTAAGAATTTTTCAAAAACAACTTTGAGGCTAGCTGTGGAAAAAATGCACATTAAAACATTTTTTAAAAATTCCCAAGAGGTTTGTATGTCCTTAAAAGCTCGTCTCTATGAGGAGTGGGACTGTATTTCAATTGTGGAGCGTTTACATTTCGTGTAATCCTCTTAACTGTCCTATGAAATGGGTTAGAGTCTCATAGATGAAGAAGCTGAAGTTTAGAAAATTTAGATTATTTGCTTAAGGTTACATAACTAGTGAAATGTACAGTTAGGATTGGAATAAACAGATTTCTTTACAAGAGCCATAACAGTATGCCTCCTAATCGAAAGGAGGGAGATGCTATTGGAGTTTAAAGTACCGTGGTGGGAGTCTTGAGCTGAGTAGGTTTGAAAATAAGATGTTATGAGTATTTTGATTTAGTCACTTTGGTACAAAGCTTTTCTTGAAGATCATATAATAGAGTGTTATCCAACTTTCTGCAATGAAGGAAATGTTCTATATCTTAAGAGATTGTTGAAAATGGTGGCCAGTAGGCCACATGTGGACTATTGAGTATTTGAAATGTGGCTGGTGTTACTGAAGAACTGAATCTTAAATTGCATTTAATTTTAATTAGATTTAAGTAGCTATATGTGGCTGTTGACTACCATGTTAGATAGCACAGATGTATGCATATGTGTGCAGATGTTTCAGGTAGTGTAACATGTTCGTGGTTAAATATAAATGTTTGTATTTTATAATTAGGCCAAATTTGAGTTTCATCACGGTGACTATGAAAAACAGTTTCTGCACGTACTGAGCCGCAAAGACAAGACTGGAATTGTTGTCAACAATCCTAACCAGTCAGTGTTTCTCTTCATTGACAGACAGCACTTGCAGGTAAACATTATTTTGAAAACCATTTAAGGGCTCATTTGAAATCTTACTAGTTAGTAAACTGTTTAATAAAGAGACAGGGCTGGGCCCTGTGCCTCATACCTGTAATCTCAGCACTTTGGGAGGCCAAGGTGGGAGGATTGCTTGAGGCCAGGAGTTTCAGACAGCTTGGGCAACATAGCAAAACCCTGTCTCTAAAAAAAAAATAATAACGGGGGGAGGAGGGAATGGGTATATACACACCTAATGGGTGCAGTGCGCACTGTCTGGGGGATGGACACGTTTGAAGCTTTGACTTGGGTGGGGCAAAGGCAGTATGTGTACCCTAAACATTTGTACCCCTGTAATAGGCTGAAATAAAAGAAATTAAAAAATAAATAAAATAATAAGAAAAATTAGTTGGGCATGGCGGCCTGGGCCTGTAGTCCTAGCTACTTGGGAGGCTGAGGCCGGAGGATTGCTTGTGTCCAGGAGTTCGAGTTCATAGCTGTGAGCTATGATCCCACCACTGCCCTCAGAGCAACACCCTGTTTCTAATTAAAAAAAACGTAAATAAAAATAAAAGAGATGGAGTCTCACTCTGTTTTCCAGGCTAGATGTGAATTCTTGGGTGCAAGTGATCCTCCTTCCTCAGCCTCCCAAGTAGCTTGGACTACAGGCATGCCGCCACACCTGGCAGGAAGCTGTTTCTTATACAAGTTACTTAATTCTGTTATGCCCCCACAATACTGCACGATTTTTGAAGTTATTAAGGAAACAAGCAGAATCCTACTCTTCACACTAGAACTGCAGTCCCCAGCCCGTAGGCCACAAAAATTGTCTTCCTTGAAACTTAGGAAGGGGGTTGGGGTAGTGGTGTGCACAGCAGGTGGAAGCTTCATCTGTATTTACAGCTGCTCCCCATTGCATCACCCCATCCCCCCATCCCCCCCCGACCTCTGGAAAAACTGTCTTCCAAGAAATCGGTCCCTGGTGCGAAAAAGGCTGAGGACTGCTGCCCTAGAACAATGGTTCCCAACTTTGCTACACATTGAAACTACCTGGTACCTGGGATATTTTAAAAGTCATTCTGGTAAACAGTAGTGAGAACCACTGCTCTAGAGCGTTTCTACCTTGTCACGTGGTCACCAGATGAACAACACCTGGGAACTTGTTAAAAATGTAGAAGCTCAGGCCCTACTCTGGTCCTGTGTAATCAAAATCTGCATTTTTAATAGATTCTTCAGGTGATTTGTAACACATTAGATTTTGAGAGGCACTGGCCTAGACCTTTTAAATAAAAATCTAAAGGGTGAGGCACTTGTGTATTTAAAAGATCCATATGTACTTCAAGTAAGCAGTTCTCAAGTAAGCAGCAGTCCAGGTATTCCAATTTAGTTTTTATTCTGACATTCTTTATTTTCATCACTGAATGTTATCACTTAGAATTTATAATAGCTTCTTGATTATAAGTTTAGTAATCTCTAAAAATAACATCATCCTAATATATTTACCATTCACTTAACAAATTAGTGGCGATCTACTGCAAAGCACTGTACAGCAGTGAGCAAGATAGACAAAAATTCCTGCCTTCTTGAATTCACATTCCATTGTGGGAGATCCAGCAGTAAATAAAATGTCTTTGTAAATGATAAGAACTAAGAGAAAAAGAAACTTGGGTAGAGAGATACAGACTATGGGTGTTTGAATTCTTTTTTTTTTTTTTGGAGACAGAGTCTCGCTTTGTTGCCCGGGCTAGAGTGAGTGCCGTGGCGTCAGCCTAGCTCTCAGCAACCTCAAACTCCTGGGCTCAAGCAATCCTTCTGCCTCAGCCTCCCGAGTAGCTGGGACTATAGGCATGTGC
>RJWJ010014894.1:0-37134 GCA_004363605.1 Indri indri | reverse complement strand
TGAAATTGGCTATCTGTTTCCAACTCAGGAGGCAAATGTCATGGCTCTTTCCATTCTCACCCACAGAAGCTGTTTACCAGGCAGTGTTTGGGAACCTGCTCTCTGTCCCTCAGTGTCTGTGAAAGGTTTCCCCAATTGTTCTGTGTTAAGATGTTGTTCAGAGAGGGAATGTCTTGGCTTCATGAATGCCTAATTCTTGTTTATAAATTATACATAATGTAAAAAGTAGTATTTTCTCCATCAAATGCAACTCTTTCTGTTTCATGAAAACCAAACAGAACTTTATATAAAAAAGAAAAAAATTAGTCTTAATCGTATGCATAATTGTATATTATTTTAACTCCTCCAGAGATTGTATCACCACTTCTCTATGGTAAACATTTAGATTTCCAGAAGCATATTCCTGAAGTCCTCTTTGTACGGTATCCCACTTATTAGGCACTTACTGGTACTTTTAAAAGAGCATGTTACTGTTCTGTTTGTTCTTCATGGCAAGTTAGGGATAATTGCATGGTTTTGGGTTCTCTTACTGTATTTGAATAGGTTTTTAAAAATGTAACCAGCTGAGTCCTAAAGATTTTGAAAGCTCTTGCTGTCATTGTTAAGTGTTCCCAAGTTTTTGGTTCAATGTAGTCAGCTGAACTCCCACACTTACCTCCCTACCCTCCCAAATCCTGCTGAAATGGCAGAAAAGAGTCTATGGCCATACCCCATGAACACACCCGATCTTGTCTGAAATGGCACAAAAGGTACAAGAGAAAGAATGCACCCACCAAAACACAGTAAAGTGGAAAATTGGAGGGTTCCTAAGAGGTAGAAAATAGATGTGATTGAATGATGGAGAAAGCAGCATAGAGAAGACTGCAGCTGCAGAGAGGCTCAGGTGTGGGTGGGCAGAGAGATAATAGCCATTCTTCAGACTGCAGAGAATGTCTAAGGTCAGGCTACAAGGTCACCATGTTATGACGGAAGGCAGATTGTACAACTTACACAAGAAATAATCAAAATGCAAATATGAAAAGAACTCCTACACGAACAAGTTAAAATACTCACTCGTAATGGGTAGAGGTTATTAACAGAAAATCACAGAGAAAGAAAGAAAAATGGTAAAACTATAGAAACAATTCTGAACTTCACTAGTAGTCAGAAAATTGCAAACTGAAACTAAACTGAGATATAATTTCTCACTTAACAAATGTGTTAGGATTCTCCGGAGAAATAGAACCAATAGAGGGTGTGTGTGTGTATTTATTTAAAGGAGTTGGTTCACGCGATTGTGTGGAGGCTGGCAAATCTGAAATCTCTGGGGCAGGCTCATGCTGGGGATCCAAGGAGGAGTCTGTGTTGCAGCTCAAGTCCAAAGGCAGTCTAGAGGCAGAATTCCCTCTTCTTGAGGGATTCTCAGTCTTTTTCTCTCAAGGGCTCCAACTGTTTTACCACCCACATTATGGAGGTTGATCTGCTTTAGTCAGAATCTACTGATTTAAATGTTAATTTCCTCTAAAAGATACCTTCCTAGCGACAGGTAGACTGGTGTTGATCAAATATCTGAATACTGTGGCCAAGTTAACACATAAAATTAACAATAGGCAAATATTTTTAAAAAGATTGATAATATCCATTATTCATAAGATGTGAGAGAAACAGATACTCTCTTATATTGGTGGTGGGAAAATAAATAAACTTTTAGGAACAAATACAACAGCAATTTGGCATTTTCTACAGAAATTCAAAGTATGCGTAACTTTCAGTCCAGCAATTCAACTTTCAGATGTCTCTCTTAGAAAAACAATCACACGTGCACAATGAGAAAATAACCTACATACTTATCCATAGGGGAATGTTTAAATAATTTACGAACCTTTAATGTTATACAGCAATTAAAAAGTGATAAATCTGTACTGATGTAAAAAAAAATCTTTCAGACATATTGTGAGGTGAAAGGACCAAATAATCAAAAATTTATATAGTATCTTTCCTTTAATGTAAAAAAGGACAAATTATATATACATTTAAATGTAGAAGTAGACAAGCATACTTGTCTATTTAAATAATATATACTCTATGAGTGTGTATATATAAAGCATATGTCTAGATTTAAATGTAGAAATAGGCAAGTACATATATTTAAATACTTTATATATAATAGCTTATATATGCACAGCATATATAATGAGTATAAATATATATGTTTTTAAATATAAAGTATAGAGGACTGCACAGGGAACTATTAATAGTATTACCTCTGAGATGGTAGTATTGGTGATGCTTATAAAGGGGAGTATTTAATTTAACATATTCTCCTTTCTTTAAATTTCCACATGTATACATTCATGTATATGAAGACCTCATGTGCAGATCGTGTGTCAGGACTTCGTTTGGAGACAGGTCCCATATGTGGCCCTGGGTCTTCATGGAGGCCCCAGTGCTCAGTGCCCTGCACCCAGCTCAGGTCCAAGCTGCATGGCCCTCAGAGTCAAAGCTGGGGACCCACCCACTTCCTCTGAAACAACCCATTCGTAGGACTTGCATTTTGTATTCATCCATACTTGTGGTCAATGTACCATGTACTTACTGAACACCAGCCATGGGCCAGGAACTTTTCTAGTTGGGAGGATAACAGCAGTAATTAAGTGCTGGAGAAGCCAGGGCATGTGGGGCTTCTACTTCGGTAGGGTCCAGGAGGCCCCCTTGGAGAGCTGACAGGGAGCTGAGGGGGAACCAGCTGTCTACATGTGGGGAGTGGATAGAAGAGAGTGGGGGGTGAGTGGGTGCAGTTTCGACAGCACCTTGTGGGCGTGGCCAAGAATTTGGGTTTCATTCTGAGAGTGGTGGGAAACCACTGAAGGTTTTTAAGCAGGGCAATAAAAACATGACCTGATGTATATTTGCAGAGCTGTGCTGAGAATGGATTACAGAGGTGGAAAGAAGCAGGGAGACCTGGAGTAGCTTTTGCGAGTTCATGGTGATGGTGTCTTCTTTTTCTGGGTGAGGGTTGGGGGTGCATCTTAACAGGAAGACTTGAGGATGGGGGGCTGTAAGATTGCACCAGGTAGAAAGAGATTCCAGCGACTGGTGTGGGTCTGAACACACATGATGACCCTCTTCCTTTCACGCCAGCTTTGTAGTGTTCCCCAGCTCAATGAATGGCTCCACGCAGCCATCTAGGCCAGGAAACTGGTTTGCCAGATACCTTCCTTTACCTCTCCAGACCCTTTCTGTCTCCATCTTCTCCTGGGACCTTTTTGGACCGTACCAAAGGGTTCCCTTGCTCTCTGGCTTCTGGTAGGGGTCGGCCAATGGGGATCCCTGGAAAGAAGTAAGAGAGGGGGAGGAGAGTGAGGACAGGGTATTTGTCCCCCAGGCTCACCCAGCTGGTTCACCTCTGTTTGGCTGTATTGTTCAACCAGAGGTCACTTCCTCTCATGGCAGCCCGTGTTGTATAACCCTCTCCTTCTAGGTCCAATAAATGCTTCCTTCTCTTGTGCCTTCAGGCCTATGGGTGGTATCAGCTTCACCTCTGGGAAACTGCACAATCCCTGTGGCTTCTCTACACCCTGTCCACACTGTTGTCAGTGATGCCTTTGTTAATCCTCCTCAAGTTCTCCTAATTTGAGTTCCCTTTTAGGGCCCTGCTTGATATGCCTAAGCATCATCCCTGATTCTTCTCTCATCATCTTTCTCTAACTACAGTCTATTACCAAAGTATAAATAACATTCCTTTCTCTTTTTATTACAAATAAAATACTTTTCTCTTTTTATTCCAATCTCAGAACTAGTGTCCTACCTCAGACCGTTATCAACTTTCACCTGGATTTCTGAAGACGTTTTTAAACTGGTCTCCTTGCTTTTAATCTTGTCTTCCTTCAGAAATTATTTCCATTGTTGGTAAAAAGACCTTTCTGAAATAAAAACCCAATCGTACCGTATTTCTCTGTTTAAAATCCTTGAATGATTCTCTATTGCCCTTGAGATAAAGTTCAAAGTCCTAAGTGAGGATTTCTAGATCCTGCTCTATCTTGTTTCTGCTCACATTCTGACATATTACTCCCCATCTTACACATTTTGACCCAGCTTTCCGAATTTCTTTCAAGTATCAAAAAGCTTCTGTGCCTCCTCTTACATATGGGCCTTGTTGAACTTGCGACCAGGATGTGCCAAGGCAAAGGAGATGGTGCCTTTGGCCATCTCTGTGCCCTACGCACAAGAAGCTCTTATCACCACAGACTGATACCCAAAGATTTTTGTAACACTCAAGAGATACTGCACAGAATTTCTTGAAGAAGACAGTGAGACCCTCTAGACCCACACCATTCAATACAGCAGCCACTAGTCATATGTGTCCACTGAGCACTTGAAATGTGTCTGGTGCAATTTAAGATGTGTTATAAATGTAAAATACTGTTATAGTTCGAACGTGTCTCCCAAAGTTTGTGTGTTGGAAACTTAATCCCCAATGCAACAGTGTCGGGAAGTGGGGGGTCTAATAAAAGGTTGATTAGGTCACTAGAGCTGTGCCTTCATGAATGGATTATGTCATTATTGAGGCAGTGGGTTTGTTATGAAAGTGAGTTTGGCCCTCTCTTGTCTCTCGATGTCTCTCACCCTTGGACCTTCTCTCATGGGATGACATAGCACGAAGGCCCTTGCCAGGTGCTGGCACCGCGCTCTTGGACTTCTCAGCCTCCAGAACCATGAGCCAAATACATTTCTGTTTATTATAAATTACGTAGTCTGTGGTATTCTGTTAAAGCAACATAAAACAGACTAAGACAAATCCACACCAAATTTTGAAGACTAGAATGAAAAAATATATAAAATATCTCATTAATAATTTTTATATTGATTACATATTGAAATGATGACATTTTGGTACTTTGGGTTAAATAAATATATTGTTAAATTATTCTCATCTGTCTCTTTAAAATTTTTTTTACTGTGGCTACTAGAAAATTTAGATACATAAGTGGTGTGTTGCTCTAGATCCTGTGTGTAGCTCCTTGCTCCTCCAAGTGTGGTCTCTGGACCAGCCCCGTTAAGATCACCTGGGAGCTTTTATAAACTCAAATTTCAGGCTCTGCCCCAGACCTGCAGGATCAGATGCTGCAGTTTAGCCAGATGCCCAGGTGATTCATATGCACTTTGAAGTTGAGAAGCACTTGTCTAGAGAGAAAAGGATGAACAGAGCCTTGGTAGTTCTTTCTGGATGCAGACACCTTTTACATCT
Organism: Indri indri; assembly: GCA_004363605.1. Taxonomy (NCBI): domain Eukaryota; kingdom Metazoa; phylum Chordata; class Mammalia; order Primates; family Indriidae; genus Indri; species Indri indri. Next base: position 31,907 of record RJWJ010014894.1, on the reverse strand, counting down.
CTTCACTCAAAGTCCAGAGGTGTGCATTTTGCTTTAATGGGGGGAGGGGGGAAGAAAAGAAAAAGAAAATCTGGAGTATTTTGTTAGATAAGAAATTCTTTAAACCAGTTACACATTTCAGACCCTAATCAAGCATTCTGAGCACAGAAGTTTAAGAGAAAGTAAATTTAACAAATTGAGGGTTAAAAAAAAAATCACAAATTCATGAGAAATCAGCTTGATCAGTTGAAGCATGAACTTTCAAGGAAAGAATCGAAACTCCTGTGGAATGCCAATAAAGCTTAAGATTTTGAGCAATCAAAATTCAGACTGTAAGCACCCATTGCTGAGAATGGCAAGAGCCATTAGAGTGATAATGGGGTTGATGTCATCCAGAGTTCTACAAGGTCTGCACAGAACTACTGCTTTAGTTGGCTAAGAAAAGTCCAATGGGAGGCATAGAAAGAAGTGCAGTTACTTTGTTTTTAAATTTTTTTTTCCGATAAAATTTGAATAGTAAATGCCATTTGTCATCAAACTTTAAACTATACCTCCCAAGGAATTTTAAGGGTCATAAGGAGGGGATGACCATATTTCTGTGGTCACCATAGCTGCTAAAATAAAGCACCTGGCATTTCTAGACCCATTGCTTGAAGCAAACTGACAATACAAAATCCCTTTAAATAAAAGGAAACGGTTGTGATATATCTTGTTTATTCTGAATACATTATTATTATTTTTAAATTTTCTCATATGCGAGTCTTACGGGCAGTTGTGCTCATTTTCCCGAGGGAACAGAATGCCTTAGTTGTGTAGGTCTTTGTCCCATAATCCCTAGCAATACGTGCATGTTTAAGGTCAAATTATTTTTACAAATAAAATATTTCCTTTAAATAATGTATTCATATTACAGTAAGAGGTACCTAATAGATGCATATGTATAAAGATAGCTGCTTCTGGCATGGTTTCTATAATAGGAGGATGCTTCCTCTTCCTTTAAAGACCTCTGCTATCCTGGTCAAAAGCTGTATCATAGATCTCAGGGCTCTCCCCAGATGGGATTCAATAACCCCATTTTCATTAAAATACATGAACAGCGTTATATCCTGGAAGCTCCAGGAAAAGATATTTTGCTTCCCAAATTGTTTCACATTTGTCCCAAGTGGTGGGGCTGGTGCTCTCAATCTCCGTTCACTGATTCCTCAGGCACAGTGCTCTTAGGACAAACTCAAAGTGGTTATTTTTTGTTTAATTAAATCTATTTCTACTTTTCCTCTTTCCAAAAAGTTCTGAGGCAATTAGTAGCAAGGATATATGCAACAAAGCAAATAAAATAAACACAGACAGTCAGAACTAAGACAAATAAGTGGAAACCAACACACTGATAAGACGGCACCAGCCTGTGCGTGAGACTCATTCTACTGTGCAATTTCTGGAATCCATGGATAAAAGGAGAGGAATAAACATTACTCAACTCAAGATCAGGAAGGAGGAAGTATACAAGTTTCCCAACAGAGTTAAAATTTTTCTGGCAGTCAACTCCAAAAGAAATTCTCATGCAGAGATTATTTAAGGAGTATATTGTGACCTTGTGGATAAATGGATTAATAATAGCACCTTCCTCCTTAGGGACATGTGAAGATTAAATGAAGCAGAACACGCTAAGCTCTTAAAATTATGATCAGCACATAGTAAACCCAAATAAACATTAACTATCATCATCATTTTCATCACTGTATAAAAGATAAAAATTACGTAATAAACACTGATAATGTACACAGTGACTATTTTCTAGCAAATGTAGGAGCAGATTTTATTTAGTTGTTTCTTGAGGCAGCTCTAGCCGAGAACATGACATTAAAACAACTCACTGTGGCCAACAGGAGCAACAGCTAATGTGGTCTAAGTATAGGTCTGTCCTTATTGGATCAAAGGACAGAACAGAGGGGACGTAGAGGAATGGCTGAATTGCACAACTCCTAGACCACCAATCTCAGACATGGTTCTTGGCCACCCAGTAAGCTATGAGGATTCTTCAGACAGGCAGGGAACTAATAAAACATTCAAGTTCATATAGGAAAAGATGTTCAATTCCATAGACTTTCAGTAAGTTGTTTACTATTAATAGAAGCTACTAAGTGAATTTTTGAGGGTTACTAAAATTTGGTACTCAAAAAACTCACATTAACACTACACTAGAATGTCCCAAAGATCCGAATTCTGCATTCTACCAAGAAGTCTGGCTGCTCTGTAGTGCTTGATAACACTGCAAAGATCAGAGATTGGGGTGGCTTGTTATCAGTTCATCATTAGCAGTATCCCACATTTATTGGTTTTTCTATGGCAACTATTCTTGATTTTTAAAGCATACATTTATTTTTCTGAAGTTTGTTTGGTTAGCCCCACAATGAGTTATGATGTATATATGCATCAACCGTATTGCTGAAGTTGATGTCTGTATAATCCTCTCAAAATGTATTTGCTCCAGTGTGTTATCCTCACGGAATTCTTGTCTATTGGAGTAGATTCTCTGACTAAGCGACAGTCATAAAGATTTGAGAGCCACTGCCTTAGATTTTCTTCCCTGGATATCACATCTCTCAGCTAGACTGACCACAGCTTGGAAGGCTATCACTACATGTTGCTCTGGAAACCAGCAAGGATGGGGTGGGAGTTGACTTCTTAAGGTATATGTGGACCCTGTGATGTTCCAAATGACAGGAGTTAGTTGATACAATTTTATTAAAGTTGGAATCCCCTCTCCAGTATCATTTCCAGATGAAAGTCAGCCTGCCTCCCTACAGAGATGAGCCATGGAGATAATTTCAAGCAATGCTGGATCTGTTTTCTTTCTCAGAAAGATGTTTGATCTCTAACTCTTGAACAAGTCCTTGATTCAGTCACCAAGGTTTTATATCATCAAACATGGCAGAGAAGATGGTGACTTAGAAAACTTTCAGCACTTCAGTAATATATCTATGAGGATGGTGTGTTGCATCTGCTCTGCACCAGCTTGTGGAAGCTAATTGTCAATGTTTCAGAAATTTAATGAGCTGGTTGTTAAATCATTGGCAGTTTGAAATTGGCCATGGTGGTAGTATTTATACCAGGGAAATCAGCAAATGCTACAAAAATTTTTTTTCCCAGAGAACTAGCTGTTGACCATCAAATATTAAGCAATATGATCTCCTTGTGTCCCTAGAAAACTCAAAATGGGTTTTACCCATCTTCCAAAAGTGTAAACAATTAATTTCTCCTAATTATAGGGCCATTTCCTGGCAAGTAGTGATAAAATCCTCTGTTAGCTTCACTCTAGAGACATATTTCAGATTTGAATCTCTTAATTGAATATTTGCTATGAGAAACAAATAGATTGCAAATACAGCTATAATATTATTAACCCTTATTAAACTTTACCTCAGTTATGTATTCACTCATGTACTGTATTTATTCAATAGACTTTTTTTGAGCTAATCTAATCTAAAATCAGCCCTTTGTGCCTGTTACTGTGCTAGGGAATCAGTGTACATTGTAAAACAAAACTAGCATGGGCTTGTCATGGGATTTATAATCTAACAGAGATTGCATATGTAAAAAATCATGCAAATAATGTATTTTTACAAACTGTGATAGTGCCATGAAAGAAGAGAATAGGCTGAGAAGAGAAAGAACAACAATAAGGATTTGGGATTGGGGCTGAGGGTGAGGGGAAACATTTCTGAGGAAGTAACATTTGATCTGAGATTTGAAGGATAAATGGGAGTTAGCCAAGCAAAGAGTGAAGAGAAGTTCACTAAGAAAATGACAAAAAACCAAGTAAGATGCCTTGTAGAGTTCACTGATCTATCCTCAGTCTTCAAATTCATGGACAGAAACTATTTATGTGTCAAGATGTGTGATCTTGGCACAGTTACAATGCTTTTTCAAAACATTCTTCTTCTTCCACAATTAAACTGGGTGAAGTTGACGTTGACCTTTTTGTGCATACTCATTTAGAATTCTCATAGATAAATTAGATGATTACTGTTGTAACTCATGCTGATTCTGGGAATGGAAGCATTTAGCTGAGTGCAGCATGAACAAAATACAATCCTGGTGTCTTAGTCTGATTTGGGCTTTTAAGAAAAATACCATAGACTGGGTGGCTTAAACAATAAACGTTTATTGTTTACAGCTCTGGAGGCTGAGAAGCCCAAGATCAAGGCACTAGCAGATTCAGTGTCTGGTGAGGGCCCTCTTTCTGGTTCATAGGCAGCTGTGTTCCCGCTGTGTCCTCACTTGACAGAAAGGGCCAAAGAGCTCTCTGAGTCTGTATTATAAGGGGTGTGAGCTCATACATGAGTGTTTCACCCTATGACATAATCACTTCCCAAAGGCCCCACCCCCAAATACCATTACATTGGTGATTAGGTTTCAACACACGAATTTTGGGGGACATACTCAGTCCATAGCAACTGGTTATTAGGACTAGAACCTGAAGTCAGAATAAAAGCCTAGTTTGAGTTAACGTTAAGTTGCCTCAGAACTGAATTAAGATGCATTAAATTTCCTGTAAGGTCAAGAATGGCTCCAGAGTTGCTTTGGTCAAACAGCCCCCTGTGGGAATGGGACTATGTAGACACATAGAATCACACGGTTCATCGTGTACATCAGTGCGAACTTTTTGGAAACATCTTTTTCTTCCATTTTTGACAGTGGTTTTCACATGGGGACACAAAGGGGAACATGTCCTAAAACTCTGGCCAGTGTGTCTCAAAGTCTGGTCCCTGTATCAGACTCTGCCCTGTTGTTTGTTAAAATGTAGATTCGGAGGCACCGCCCTAGAACTACCGAATCATAGTTTCTAGGAAATCTGCAATGATTATTTGAAATTTTCTATATGCTGATAGCCCCGTTCCACAACCTCCTGCTGCATTCCTAGTAGACGGTCTTGCTGTCGGCCTCTCAGAGAAAATTGAAACCATCGTCCAGAGGAATTTCTGTGATATCCTGTTATCAAATCTCCTAACCTGCCTTCACCCTTTGTCTTCCATCTTCTAGCTGTGCTCTGCATACCACCATTCTGCTTTCTCAGAAATTGTTGACAATTATCTCTTTTCCCTCCTATATTTTCAACTGTAACTTCTCAAAAGGATTATTCCTTTAGGCAGGGAAGCACGTTCAAATCTCTTCTTTCGAACAACGAATGCAAATAAAAAATACCTCCCTTGGTCCCACAATCCCTCTAGCTAACACCTTTTCTGTCTTCTTCTATAGCAGCCTTTTTGAAGTTCTGTAGGTTTGAATTTCTATTTCCTCACCAAGCAGTTATCCCTCAGCTCACTGTGATCTGCTTTTATCTCATGACTCCATTCAAACAGCTCTTGCTAAGGGCGCCACTGATCTTTTCATCACTAAACCCACTGAGAATTTTCTACTTCCTCTCTTTCTCCATTAATTCTCAGTATTTAACATCACAGAAATCTTTCCTTGAAATATTCTCTTTCTCTCTAGGCAGAGTCTGACTCTTCTTCTACTCAGCTATTAAAAGTTGCTGCTGATTACCCAATACTATCATACTTGGCTAGTTTATTCATATCCATAGCACAACTGCCATCTATAATTGACTTGCAAATTGATATTCTCAGCCCAGACTGCTCCCTGAGCTCCAGATCTGCGTATCCAACTGCTTACAACTTGGTATCTTCTTTGATGTCTGAAAGTTATCCACATAGAATATTTAAGACCAAACTCATAATATTTCTGCCTCTCCCCTCCCCTAAGCTTGGTATCTCAGTGTTCTTTGTTTCAGTAAATGACTGCATCATTTAATTAGTTACATAAGAAATCAAATTCACCCTTGAAAGCTCCCCTTTCCTCATAACCAGTGCAATCCATCACCAAAAAACTTCTCATGTAGATCCTAAACACTTTTCAACTCCATCTGCTTTCTCCCCTACCCACGCCCCCCAGTTTAGTCCCAGATCCCACCTCCTCTTCCTTAGATGTTGCTCCATAAATTAATATTACTATATTAGAGACAGAAATGGTCTTAGAAGTTTTTCAGGGCTCTGCCCTGAAAGAATATGTGAACACGTTAGTTTGCATATCAAAAGCTGCTCCACTTCAGGAGGGCATCTCAAAAGGTCAGCAACAGCTGCTTTCCAAGATGACGCTGTGGTTTCAACCCCGTGGTTCTCACCTGCTTTGAAGGACAAAGCAAGGTCTATATGGAATCATGGGATGAGAGCTGATCAAAGAGTGTCCTCCCGGAGACAGATAGATACCTGCAGCTAAAAACAATTAGCCCAAGGGACAGTTCCTGCTTGACTTCTGATGACCTGTCTCTATTTGCAATAACTAGATAAAGAAATATGGAGCCACTATGTATCTGTTTAACCCTTCTGTTAAGTAATAGCTTTATCTTAGAACTTAGAAGTTTGTCCTTGAAAGATTTTGTAACCAGAGTTAGTTAAGGGATCTATAGAAGCCTTTTGAAAGACTTTTAACCCAAAACGAACTACCTGTTATTATGTAAATCTGTTACCCCTGACAGCCAACCTCTGTACCTATAAATACCCATGTAAAACTTCACTGTGGCCTTATGATTAATGAGGACATCATAAGGACCCCTGAGTATCCCACTTTGTCTTTATAAATCTATAAAACTATGCCTTCATCTCTGTGCATTCTTTTATTTCTATTATTTTCCATTTTCTATTATTTTCTTATTCTTTGCGACGACTCCTACTTAAGGGACCCGATTTTTTGCTGGGAGTGTAGCTAACTCCCCACACTTAGACAATAGCAATTGTTTCCTAACTGGTTTTCCTGCAGCTGGAGTGCTCTTTTCCAAAAGAAGATTGATCCTATCACTTCCTAAATCTTTTGGTGACTTCCTTTGCTTCAAGACTAAGACCAAAATTCTTATCATGGTCTACAGGGGTCTCCAACATCCTCTGCCTCCCTCTCTTCCAGATTCACTTCCCACCAAACTCTACTCCCTCTTTCATCCAGGCACATTGATGTCTTGCTTATTCAGTACTTCAAAAATGCCACAGTCCCTCACAGGCCTCTCCCCATGCCATTCCCTGTGCTTGAAAGGCTCTTTCCTTCCTCTGGCTGGTTAACTCGCACTCCTCCCCAGGGTCTCACTTTTTCAGAGAAGACTTCCATGATCCCAAATCCTAGGTCTAGTTCCATTGTTACAAGCTTACATAAAAGAGCCTTTCTCCCTGTAAGTCCTTATCTCAGTTGTTAATTATACTCTCTCTCCTGAGATTGTTTGATTTGCATACCTTTCCCTTAGCCTGAACGCTGCTTGTGAGTGGGAACCATGTCTGTTTTCACTTCTGCTGTGTCCTGACACCCAGCACAGGGTCTGATGCATGGTAGGAGATCACAGAGTGAAAGAATGAAGGGCTAGGTGCCCTGACTTGAAGGAAGCGTCATAGTCCTTGTCACAGGGACCATTAGAGATTATTTCTAGTGTATCAAAACACCAACATTGTCCTGCTTCCATGGAAATGTATCATATTCTATGAAGGAACATTTCTAGGGATTCAGTGAATATTTGTTGCAAGAGCGAGTTTTGGGGAATCTCACAATTAGGCCTGCTGTCATTATGCGGCCAAGAAACAGCATAGAGGGATCGTATACTCCAGCCCTCAACCACACTCTGGGTGCTGTCCCTGTCATCATGCTATGTCATGGAACCCAGTACTGTTGTCTAATAAGGGATAAAATTGGGGAGAGTTGTGATTCATGTCTTTTTTTTTTTACTTGTTATAAAGAGAAAATTTATCTACTTCTGTTTTTGTCTCAGTAATTTTTCAACCTTCTTCCCCCACTCCCACATCCCACATGAACAACATTGCTCTGTTATGTAGACTTCTTTCCTTGCCCAGATATGAGTCTGAGTTGAATGTAAGGGGAGAGTTGTAAATAATTGAAAAAGTCATAAAAGTGGGTCGAGTGTATAAAAATAAAGTACTTTCCTATAAAATTCTCTGGGAATTGTTTTGAAATTCAGGGAAAATAAACAATTTCATTCCGAGTTGGACACAGTCCAAGATTGGGGCCTCCCAGACATTAGTAGCTATTGGCATATGTCTGGAAATCTGGAAAGTAAAATTTTTAGATTTTAGTTCTGATTTTGCAAACTTTCATGAAGGAAGACTAAAGCAGGGGCAGGGTATGTAGGCAGGGGATAGTGAGCATCTTTGCTTTAGAGGGACAGTACATTGAAATGTTGGAAGAAAATGCTGGGAATGGGGCCCAGACAGAGCAAAGGTGAGAAGTAGATTGGGATGTAATCTCCCCTCCCCAATCCTCCTCCCACCGTCCCTCTTCCCTCACATGGCGCTGACCCTAGGGACTCACTGTCACCCAACTTCTCATTCCCAGGCCTTTGAGAATCTACCCTGGCTGAGTGAGGCAAGCCTGTGTGTTAGGAACGCCTTCCCTTCACCCACTAGTAATTCATTCTTTCCTGTCAAAGGCCCTTCTCATTGACTTTCCTACGTGTTTTCTGTTTCTGTTTTGCCTGCTGTGCTGGTTCTGTGGGCCATCTGCACTCTAATCACTGCTGTGCTTGTTAAAATGCAGGTTCCTTGGCCTAGCTGGTGGTTTATTCAATCAGGGTCTCTGGGAATGAGGCCAGGAATCCTCTGGCAAATCCCCTAGGTAAATTATGCCTATTAGGGTTTGAAAGTAATTGACTCGGTTCCTCTAGTTTTCAACTTCCCAGTTCCTTTGCTTGGATATTGAGCTTACCTTTCTTTCCTGACTCAGCAATTCTGTGGACAATCTTTTGGGTAATATTCTGGCTCATCTTGGCCTTATAATACCCTCCCTTGTGCACCATTCTCACAGGCAATGAAGCAGTGCCCCCCTGAACCTCTGCTTCCTGTATCTGGGTGAGTCTGGCCCTATAGGCAGAACATAGATACACAAGTTGCTAGTTGTTAACATAAGATATTATAATACCCAGTGATATATGTTTTTCTGTTTTTTTATTTTTAATTAATATTAATTATTTTTTTAGAGATGGGGTCTCACTATTGCCCAGGCTGTTCTCAAACTCCTAGTCTCTGAGTGATCCTTCCACCTCAGCTTCCTGAGTCACTGGGATTACAGGCATCAGCCTCCACGCCTGACATATTTGTCTTTCTAAAAGAAGCCTTTATCCTCCAAACAAGTACATATCTAGGGAATTTTATGTACTCAAGACTGAGTGTGCTAAGATTAATTTCAGCTGGAAGTCCTTGAGGAGCGCTCTGCCAATCATAGTTAGAATGTTGCTACATATCCTGTGTATCTGGAGGAATAACCACAGAGACTATGAGGACAATTTACATTTTGAAATATTTTTCTGCCAGTCTAATGGGGCTGTGGATGTTTGCTGCTCCTGAAAACATCACTTCATGAACTAGCTTCCTGGCAATGTGTTTGGGGGGTCATGAATGCCTTGGCTGTGGGACCTTTAAGGGAAGGACAGAGGTCCAGGGGTATGGCAAATAGAAGACAGCAGAGGGTCTTGCTTAAGGCTGTGGGAGTGGAATTGGGCATCACGGGGATTCAATTCTGGCCATGGGATTGCAGACAAGGTGCTTCAACTATGCCCTATTGTTCTCAAATTAAATTAAGGACAGTAATAGTGATTTCATGGTGTGTGAGGATTAATACTGCAATGCACATTCAGTGTTTGGCACAAGCAATCCAGAGAGTAATCCTTGCCATCATTGTTATCACAGCCCTTATTAATATAACACTTGCGGTGGGGAGAGGGGAGGAAGCAGGTTTGTTCTTCCACTTTTTGGGGCTTCAAACTTTTCTGCAGCATACATTTCTACGTACACTCACATGCCCCTTTCCTCTATCAAGCAGGGACCTTGGGGACTTTGCACTGTATCCCTTCTCCCATCCCATTTAACATACAGATGCAATCCGGGGAGCATGAATGCCCAGGCCCAAAGAGGCCTCAAGCATGACGGGAACATATGGAAAAGTGCAAGGTCCGCCTGCCCACGGTGAGAGCTGGGGGTGGGCTCTGAGCTCACCGCATGCTGGTGTATAACGTCCGTGTCTTCTGTTCAGCTGCGTCTGTTTGGTGTTGGGACTAACTTGGGAGCCCTGCTCTGAGAGCCATCTCAATTCGGGAAATTGGGTGAGAGTGAGATGGGGGTTAGGGGATGAAGGGAAAGTGTGGGTGGGCAGGGACATGGGATGGACAGGGGAGATTTGGAAAGATGGGTAAAGAGATTTGTGAGTGGGGATGGGTGAGTTCTCACTACCGTACTGTCTTAGCCAGTTTGGGCTGCTATAGCAGAATGCCACAAACTGGGTGGCTTAAACAGTAGACATTTATTTCTCACAGTTCTGGAGGCTGGAAGCACAAGATCAGTGTGCCAGGATGGTCGGTTTCTGACCAGGGCCCTCTTCCTGGTTTGCAGATGTGTCTGCCTTCTTATCTTGTCCTTTCCATGGCAGAGAACAGAGAGAAGCAAGCTCTCTCATGGCTTGTCTTATAAGGGCACTAATCCATCAATGAGGGGCCCTCCATGATCTAATCACATCCCAAAGGCCTCATCTCCAAACACCATCACATTGGGTGCTGGGGTGTCAGCATAAGAATTGGGGGGACATAACGTGTAGTCCACAACACAGACCAAACCCCACATTAATTAGTACACCTGGAAGGCATCTAGAGCAGTGGGGATAAAACCTGGAGATTTCAGCAGGCAGAGCATTAGGAGGATAGAGCTTGCAAGGACAAGAGCAATGTTGGATTAAAAGTGGAGGACAAACAGAAACTGGAAGTAAGAAGAAGAAAGAAAAAAGGAGACATGTACACCCAACGCAGAGAACCTAGGCTTGAATCAGTCTGCCTGAAAATCTCTGAAGCTAGTAAAATATGCATGGCTAACGTGCCATTGGATGGTGGCAGGGTCATTGCTGACATCCTGTAGTCACTTGTTTCTAGTGAGCAGCCCTCCTTGAGAGAGAAGCCAGGACCAAAGGAGCATCCCCTTTATGCAGAATTTGGTGGGTGTGAGATACTATGTTCCGTGGCCTCACTCCCCTCCCTCTGTTTTCCTGAACTGGGTAGAAATAAATAATGGTGTCTTGGAGCATTGCCTGTGGGGTTCAGGGAAGCAATTTCTGTAATCAGATGCTTCCTTCACCTCTGAAGATGAGGGAGGGAGCATTGTCGGTGTGTCCTCACCACTCCCACCACTGCTGGAGGCCATGACAGAAATCCCGCTCCCGGGTCCCAGAGCTGAGGAGCTCCTCTCACTCGCATATGCTCTACATTTTAATGAAAGGGATTTGAGGCCACCAGGGGGAGAATATTACCAAAGCCAGGTGTGGCTCCCAAGGCTAAATGTATTCAGATTGTGTGCAGGCCACGTGTGCCAAGAATAAATGAAAACATCTTTGCATTTCCATGGGAATGTCCCTACTCCACATTTTGTATTATTTCTTGACTTACAACTAAGGCATGGTCTTTCCTTAGCTAACAAATCCTCATCTTTGCATGGAGAAGAGTGAGCTTACCCCTTCATGGTGAATTTGGTGATTTTACAGCCACAAACACTTTTTTTTGTCACTTTTTATTTTATTTTATTTTATTTCAGCATATTATGGGGGTACAGATGTTTAGGTTACATATGTTGTCCTTGCCTCCCCTCCCCCCGCAAGTCCGAGCTTCAAGTGTGTCCGTCCCTTGGATGGTGCGCATCGCACTCTCACAAACATTGTTAATGACATTCTACAGCTTTATCTCATCTGGGTACCTGAGGTGAGTTATGACTTTATTCCAAAGCTGGTTCCGGTTTCCTGGCAGCCACTCTCGTTCTCCTGGGGCTCGTCAGCCTTTCACCGGGCTCTGATGGTCTCGAGGCTCCTCGCCCTTCTTTTATAAACAATTTAATTTCTCCCCTCCTTCTGGAGAGCAGAGGGTGAATGGTTTATTTTGAGGAGACTCAGGTTTAATTGCACCTCTTATTAAACATACACACACCATGTTTTACATACGATTTGCAGGGATCTCGAAGGGGACTTGTGGATTCCTTCAAGCTTATCCATGTCCCCCCATTGAAGATGCCTCAGTTTAAATAGACAGGTTTCTATGGCTTAGTGATTAACACTGTCATTTCAAATCCTGCCAAGGGTTTTGTGACATGTGCTTTTAAACATAAGGGGCTGGACCAAAGCTCTGGTGGTAGTCGTCCCACGTGGCTCAGATTTCCCTTGGAGAAGGAATGGTGGGGTGTGTAGTTAGCTGAGAGCCTCCAGCTGCAGGGCTTTAGGACCCGGCATGACGTCCAAGCACAGACCACTCTCTCCAGAGAGCTCCAGCCAGTGGCTGAGCATGTCGGGTAGCAGGCCTGGCCATTTCTGCCAATGGGAGACCTCTCTCTGGGCAACCTCTGCACACTGTTGGGCCAGCCTGGGAGCTGCATCACAGAATGAGGCTCTTCCTGCCCGTTCCTCCCACCCCTTTATTCACAGGTGTCACATGTCCATAGTGGCCTGTAGCCTTTCCCTCGCTACTTCTGCTTCTTCTCCCCTTTATCCCTTTATCTTTCCCAGGTGTTCCCCCCACCCCAATAAAGTTTTTGAACTTGTAACTCTATCTTGGTGTCTGCACCCTAGATGGCCTGAACTGACACACTCTCTATTCACAGGTGACATCGTTGGTCACATCACACAATCCCACCTTAACGTCCCAGATCTCAACTTGGAAACAGTTCCCACATCTTGCCAACCCATTTCATCACAGAATTAGGAGTTTGCTGAATGTTGGGTTCATCCTTCTAGCTATGGAAGTTATTAGGGTTCCTAGTACCATCCTATTAAGGCTTCTATAGGGTGTTTAGTTCCCCAGAGAAGAGACAGAGGCATGAGACAGTCAAACACATACTTTATTTCTGTATAGAGATTCTTTCCAGGATCCCAGGCTGGAAAACATGGAATCTTCAGGAATGACCCCTCTCCACTTACACCTGTCTTCGGGGAAATCAGGCCAGTGAGGTCAGTGCCTGATTCCCCTTTCCCCAGGGTTCCACTCAGTCCTTATGTCTCAGCATTCTGTGAGGAGAGGGGTAAGGAGGATAAGGACCCTCATTCTCCAGTTCCTCCCATAAAGGTCCCCCTCTCCACCCCTCAGTTACTGTGGTCCATGGACGGTGAGTCCATGATGTACATCGGAGCTCCTCCCTGAGAAAGAATGAGGAGGAGGAGGAGGAGACAGGCACAACTCAAGTATCACAGTGACAGCAATTGGATCCCACATTTTGGGAGTAACATAACAGACACCCCCCTGGTGTCTTATATTGTTTTACTACTGGACAGTATACCAAGGAAACACATGTAGGAGATAATCACCAGGTGACACATTTCTATCATAAGAATGAGACCCATGCACAGTGCAAATCATGGTGTTCTTCACACATGGGAGCTGATGACATTTTTATAAGTCAAATGGACGTTGGAGAGTGAGTCAGAGGAAGGCTTGCTGGCACTCTCTGAGGGGTTCTTTTGCCTTACTAGAAACTGCCCAAGGCCATCCCACATTCCCTCTTATTAGGCACAGTTATGATGCTGCTCAACCACATCGCTTTAGTTCCCTGGGACTGATGGGTGGCTCCCTTTGGAATGATCTCAGAGGACTCTCATAACAAAGCCTCTCTAAAAGTCCCAGCCTTTGGCTCGATTACCTGTGCTGAGTGTGGGTTTCTAGAATTCGGTGGAGAATCTGTTCTTCAGATGCTTCCATGTTTTCTGGGCAGCCCAGACCCACTAGGTCTGGTGAGTTCACAACAGCAAACATGGCGGTCTCCTCAGAGCCGAAGGAGCTGTGTCCCCAGCTTAGGGCGGAGTCCAGAACAGGTACCCAAGAAATCCTTGTTGAATTCAACCTTAACTTTCTCTTCCGTAGGTGGGATGTTCCCAACTCCTTGACACTTTCTTCTTAGGTGCTTCTTATAATCATGTCAGTTCTTCACACCCTTCTGAAGTGAACAGTCCATACATGGCATGATTCTCTATTGGAAGTATGACTAATGCTTTGAGCATGGACTTTTGTTGCCCTAAATTTTGTCTTCCATTCATATATCTGCATTGAGCTGGATTTATTTATTTAATACTTTCCACGCTACTTTGCGAATATGGTTCTTGGGGTTTTCTGGCTTATACTATTGCTTCTTCCCCCAGGCCTGGTAGAATTAGAGCCAGCAGGGCTGGTAAAGGCTGCAAACTCTGCAGGTAGCATTGTTCTCCCCTTAACACTACAAACGCAGCACATGTGCACCCATTATTCAAACTATGAGGAGGACACTGACAGATGTTACACGAAGCTTCTGCTTCCCCATGTCTGGACAAAGCACAGATCCAAGAGGCAGAAGGAAACTGCATGCTCACCTTCCGGAAACGCCAAAGCCGTATTAGGTCATAAAGCATTCAGTTCATGGCTTTTTATCAGACTGACTGTCCTTTAGGATTTGTAGGTCATTCTGTCTTAGGAGGCCAGCGAAGCGGTGGGGCAGGAAGGGGAGATTCAGAGAGTCTGAAAGGAAGAGGCAATGTGCCTTCTTCCCAGAAGTGCAGCTGCAGGGTGTGGCATCCTTGCTCATTTCACGTCTGAGTACATGCCTTATGCTAGTATAAAGTTAAGAATCTGGGTTAGGGCCACTGCCCTAAAATACCCAAAAGGCCAGAGCAGGAAGCCCACATGCTTGTCTTCCTTGACAGTGTTCTCCAGCTGTGTAAATCAGCCAGCTGAAGCCCGCTGGAGAGATGCAGGCTTTGGCATGAAGTCCTCTGCTCTGTCAAAGGTCAAAACCTTCCAGGAGAAGGAAGGTACTCAGGGTTTTAGGATAAACCACATAATGTCTGAGATGGATAGTTACACACGGTCTGAGCAGTGGCTACATCTCCAGGAGCTGGGGATCAGTCATAAGACTTACTGCTCCTATTCTTTCTGAGACCACCATCTTTTTGGTGGAACAAACAAACAAAAAACTCATACAATCATTGAACCATGGGAAGTTAATATTCCAAGGGACTCTTTGATTATCTAGTTCAGCCCCATTGTTTACAAATAAGGAAAGAGGCTCAGACAGATTACGTGTGGTGCAAGTCTCCTGATTTTCAGTCTGTAACAGCCATTAGCAGGTACCAGTGGACATGTTCTGCCTGCATTGGTTGCTCAGGACGGTCACTGGGGACATACTATAGAAGAACCTGGGCTCTCAATCCCATGATGTTTAAGTGTACTGAAATACTGAGATGTCAAAAAGGGTCAGATGAATGAATGTCTTCTTTTCACAGATGCTTAGAAGACAGGGTTAAATCTCTCATTCACATCTTCTGCACAGACTTCTTTTGTTTACGCTGTCAGATGAAGGCTGGTGTGATGTGAGCCACCAGCTACAGGGAGCTCATCTGAGTGTGACTGAGAACAACGCAACTGAAGTCAGACAGGGCTCCAGGCAAACGGGTCTGCTGGGTCTGTGGCTGCGCTGCAGAACTCATCCTGAAAGGAGCACCCGCATGCAGCCAAAGTCACTTCTAGAGTCATGGAATGGGCTTTAGGGAAAATCTAGTCCAACCTTTCTCATTTTACAGGCTCAGCAAAGCTCAATGATTTGCTTTGAGTCCCACAGCATGGAGGTGGTGAAGACAGGGAGGAATCCAGATTTTTAGGCTCTAGGATGGAATGTTTTCTCTACACCATTCTGACCCTTTCCACGGCCTGAATGTTAGGGTGTTTCTGATGGTCTCCATATTGAGGAAGCATCTATGTGTGAAGTGAAGCAGGACAAAGACAGGGGTGCTGCACCTGCGGAAAGCCCTGTGGCCTAGGACAGCACGTTGGAGGAGAAGCTGAAGCTTTCTGTCACGGTCTTGGAGTCACTGCGCGAGGAGCCATTGGAGGTCAGGTCCAGGGACGAGGGTGTGGCCTTGGGGCCGTCCTCCGGCTCCTCTTCGTGGGCCCCCGCCACTGTGGAGATGGTGGTCTCCAGACGGCTGACCTTGTACACGCTGCCTTGGGTCTGGAGGTATCGGGTGGACTTCATCTCCAGCCCCTCATAGTCGCCGGCGCTGATGAAGGGGCAGCACCGGAAGGCGTGCTTGAAGCCCACGCGGAACCTGGAGAGAGGGCAGATGAAGAGGTGACTCCTGGGGACTCCTGCTCAGAGGGCCTTCAGCTCTTTAACACATGGACACGCCCCAGTGGAGTTCTGTTATTATTTTTTAAATTAACTGACAGCTGGAGATGCTGAGGCCAAAAAGATGTAAGGATCAATCATCAAGGTCAAACTCAAGATCAGAAAAAAAAAATTCAAGACTAGAACCCAGTTTCATGTGAAATGCATACCTTTACTGAGGGCAGCCGCTGAACTATGCTGCCTTCTCTGGTGTGGGGTCAGCCAGGCTTGGGGTCAATTCAACTCCACAAAAAACATGCACCAAGTGTTTACCATGTACATGGTACCATGCTAGTCACTGAGTGGTAAAAACACATCTCAGGATTCAGTCCTCTCGCTCAGTAGTAGCCCTTTGACTGCAGCTTGCCTCAGTTTCCATGTTTGTAAAACAGGAGAGTCAGCCTTTACTCAAAGACATGCTCGGAGATTTAACGTATAAAAGTTTAGGCAGGTCGTCAAATTCTTAGGAGAAGGATGAATCTGCGAGTCTGACTAACAACCATTTGGACAAGTCGAAGAGAATGTCTTTCCCCAAACTCACAGTGCCCGAGTGTCTCATTCACGGAAGGTACTTTACAGGCTGAGGACTGATGGATACAAAGACTCTGGAGCACCTGTTCGTCCTCTTCCTCTGCCGCCTCCTTCCCCACCTGGAGGCTGGGGTGGTGCTCTGGATCACAGACTTGCTGTGGCCTTGTGTCCCTGCCCCTCCTGGACTCCCGAATGCCCACACCGCCGGTGGGCTCCCCCTTCTCCTACTTGTCTGAAGTTGGCTTCTGCTGCAGGATGGCTCTCCCCAACCCATCCGACCAGGTGAGGGCAGGAATCAAACCTTTCTGCTTACCCTGTGTTGCTCGAACTGCTGGAAGAAACTGGGTAAAGCTGCCCAGATCATAAGATGGGATGGGAAGAGGAAAGTGAGAGAACAGAAGAAGGGAGAATGTGCTCTTTGGGGATGGTATCTAGTGCTACCTCTCTCTCTCTCCACTGGATCCACAGGGCAGAGTGAGCAAACTTATAAGACATGGACTTGAGACTGGATCCAGCTTTCAGGCCTGTTTTCTATGCACCAATCATAGAGGTTTTTAATTACCTGTGCCCCTGAGATTTCTGGTTCCACTTGGAAAAGAAAAAATATCAGTCCTTCCTGGGCTTGCATTCCTGCCTGGTGACAATCAGCAGGGGATGCGTAGTGTGGTGCTTAGTTTGCAGCAGTCCCCACCTCTCCATCTTGTCTCACAGCTGGCTTTGCCAGTCCAGGGTGGCTGCTTGGCTGCTGTGTGGACAGATGGTCTGTGGGCCCTGGAGAGAGTATGGGGGATGGGGTTCCCACCTGTCATTGAGGCAGCAGTAGATGATGGGGTTGTACATGGTGGAGCTCATGGCCAGCCACATGATGGCTAGGTAGACCTGCTGGATAAACTTCTTCAGGTAGAGATCTGGGTTGATGTAGGGCAGCAGGAAGAAGATGTGGAAGGGCAGCCAGCAGATGGCAAAGGTGCAAACCACGACGATCATCATTTTGACCACCTGGCAAGAGGGTGAGACAGGTGAGACCACCAGTACATCCTCCTCCTCTCATGGCTGCTTTCTCTCTCCTCCCACCCACTCACTGTGCACAGTGTGGGATGGGGTGGGAAGTGTTTAAAATCACCCCTTTTGAGGAGGAGGAAGATCTTTAATATGTGGTGCTAAAGGACTTTGGTTAGGTCAGCAGTTCTCAGAGTATGGTCCCGGGACCAGCACCATCACCATCACCATTATCTGGGAACTTGTTAGAAATACAAATTCTTGGATCCCACCCCAGACTCACTCTAAGGATGGGCCCCCGAATTCTATGTTTGACAAACCCTTCAGATGATTCTGATGCATTCATTTTGGGGGACTGCTACGTTATACTATCCTTCTGGGCAATGACTGGAGCAGCCAAGGGAGATCACATTAATGAGCAAAGGTGAAAGGGTATTCAGGAGAGAAAGTTCTGGTGGGGGGAGCAGCAGAAGGGTGGGAAAGGGAGGGCAATGACCCAGGGCAGGCTGCTTGGGTTGGAGACCGAGGGGGAGGGGAAGAGAAGGGAAAAGTTCTGGATAGCTGCAGCAAGGGAGTCCCAGATGTTTAACAGGGATTTAAAAGAAGGTCTTATGAATGCTGGGTGATATGGTCTGAATGTTGTGTCACCCCATATTCATATGTTGAAATCCTACCCCCCAAGATGATGGTATTAGGAGGTGGGGCCTTTAGGAAGTGATTAGGTCTTAAGGGTAGAGCCCTCATGAATAGGATTAGCACCCTTATTAAAGAGGCCTGAAAGAGACCCCTTACCCCTTCTACCACATGAAGACACGGTGAGAAGGCACCATGCACAAACCAGGAAGTGGGCCCTCACCAGACATTAAATCTGTCAGTACTTTGATCTTGGACTTCCCAGCCTCTAGAGCTGTAAGAAATAAGTTCCCAGTCAAGGCTATTTTGTTACAGCAGCCTGAATAGACTAAGAGACTGGGTAATGTAACCCTATTCTTTTTATCCCCAAGAAATCTTCAGCAAAGAACTACATAGCATTCATACAATGAAGTACTATGTAAAGAAATACCAAAAGGAAAAAGAATGAGAAAACTTTTCGTATATTGATTTTCAAAGATCTTGTGGATTTTAAGTGAAAAAAGTAAGAAAAGAACAGTGGGTATTTACTATTTGTATAAAAATAAGAGAAAATAATATGTATTTATTTGGCTTATAAATACCAAGATCTAGAATTGTTAACAAGAAACAACAAGCAGCTGTTACCATTGTGTGCATGTCTGTGTGCACACAGGTAGATGGAGGGCCTAGAAGGGAGGAGCTTTTTTGTGGTAAGACCTTTAAAATATTTTTTTCAACATTTAATTTTGAACTAATTAAGGTCTTGGAGAAGCTGCAAAAGTAGTGCAAAGAGTTCCCAGGTACCCTTCACCCAGCTTCCTCCATGATACCATCTTACATAACCATACTATTAATCAAAACCAGGAAACTGTTTACCAAACTACAGGCTCTTTGGCTTTTTGCCAGTTCTTACATGCACTCTCTCTCTTTTTAATTTTTTTGGTGAACAGGTCTATACAATGTCATCACATGTATAGATAAGTGAAAACACCGCCCCAGTCAGAATACAGAACTGTTCCATCACCACAAAGAAACTCACTCTCTCCCTTTATCGGCAACTCCCCCAACCCTAAACACCACCCCTGGGCAACCCCGATCTATTCTTCATCACTGTAATTTTGTTTCTTTCCTTTGAATACTTTTTGATGTTTGAGCCATTTGAATGTATTATTTTGTCAAACTTTAAATAAATAATAAAAAGAGGACCAAATAACTCTTCAATGCTGTTGCAGTTAAAGTGTATGTGTGTGCGCGCTCGCTGTAATGGATTGACGGGTTGCAGTTACTTTTTTTTTTTTTTTTTTGAGACAGAGTCTCACTCTGTCACCTGGGCTAGAGTGCCATGGTGTCAGCCTAGCTCACAGCAACCCCAAACCCTTGGGCTTAAGCGATCCTTCTGCCTCAGCCTCTCGAGAGCTGGGACTACAGGCATGCGCCACCATGTCCGGCTAATTTTTTCTATATATTTTTAGTTGTCCAAGTAATTTCTTTCTATTTTTTAGTAGAGATGGGGTCTCGCTCTTGCTCAGGCTGATCTCGAACTCCTGAGCTCAAACGACCCTCCCGCCTCGGCCTCCCAGAGTGCTAGGATTACAGGCATGAACCACCGCGCCCGGCCTGCAGTTACTTTTAAGGCGCAAGCAAGCTGGCTCATGCCTGTGCAGCAGCCCTGGGTTGAAACGACACTGAGGAAAGGTGCCTCCCGTCCTTTCCGCTGTTCCCCAGACACAGGGACGTTTCGTGGCTGCCGCCTCTGGGGCTCCCCTGCTTGCCAGCCCTGCTTGCCAGCCTGCTGCGTGTGTCAGGTGGGGTAGGTGCCGCCTGCCCCTTGCTCACCTTGCGCTTGGCAGAGACTTGCTCGTGGTAGCGGTCCGAGGAGTCTCCAGGGATCTCGCTGGCCCACAGCGTGATTCCCACCACGGTGTACGCATAGCCGATGACCAGCAGGGGGAGGAAGTAGATCAGCACAGTCACGCAGATGTGGTACCTGCAACGAGGTGAACCGGAGGGATCAGTCTAAGGTATTTCTTAAGTTAGATTTGTTTTCATTTGTTTTTTCTTATTGTTATTACAGGGTGGTCAAGGTGTGGCAGCTGCCCTTCTCAGCATTTGCCATTAATAAGCTCGGGCTGTAAGGCACATCTCAGGGAGACTTGCCACCTGCACAGGGTGGATGGGTGATATTAACGGATAAACTAGAGAAAGCAAATCTCTTCAATTTATGTTTTTCTTGTGGACTTTTTCCATAATAGAAATCCCTGTTCAAACTGAAAAGAAAAAAAAAGCACCGCTGATGAAAGGAAACTGAGTTTGCTGTATACCTATGGCAATTTTAGTTGATGTTAAGTTCAATATCACTTACACTCCGCTCCAAAAAAATGCAAATATAGGCTGCATTAATAGAAGTATATTCTCTAGAATGAAGGAGGGTATGATACCACTCAAGTCACATCTGTCAGAAAACACTTATGCTCAATTTTAGTGCAGGGATGTAGACCAACTAGTACATTCAAATGAAAACTACCAAGATAGTTAATAAGCCCCAATTTATGCTAGATAACAAATGGATTTGTGGGTATGAGAATAATTAGCTTGGAGGAGAGAGATAAGATTAATCCTAGAACTAGGATCCGAGATAAAACTAATCCTAGAACTAGCCACATAGTGTAAACCATTTCTAATCCTGGACTTAATGTATCTTCAGATAGAAACTGCCTGGGCCTCTGAGTCATCACTTGGAGGACAGATGCCAACCGACTCACATTTGACCACAGCGATGAGCAAGAGACAAACCTTTGCTGTGTAAAGCCACTGAGATTTTGAGATTCGTTATATAGCGAAACTTACTTTACTCTGTTTAAGGCAAGAGACTTAAATAAGTAGGAGAGTCAGATATGATTTTTGAATTTTGAGAAAGGGTATTTTTCTTAGGGGGTCCTTGGCTTGTTATAGTTCTTTTCTTAGATGTGAGTATAATGGAGAGGCTCGGAATTCATAACAATCATCATCATCATCATCATAACGAGAACAGCTAATATTTGGGGGAACTTACTCTAGGTCACTGTGCCAGTAATAATATTAATGATAGTATTAACAGTGAAACAGTAGTTAAATTTTATTGAGTGTTTATAAAGAGCACAAGGCAAACATTTTACTAGCATTATCTTATTTAATCCTCAAAGCAAATGATTGGGTAGGTCCCATCATAATATCATTTGTAGATAATAAAACCAAAGTTTAGAACTAGTTTGCTCAAAATCACAGCCGGTAAAGGGAGGGCCTGGGATTATAATGCAGGTCTGTGACCCCCAGAACCAGCTTCTTGTCACTGGAGAAAACCCACCCGATGATTTTTTTTCTTCTACTCTCTTTACAATCTGTGCTTATCCTATGAAATGATTTTCTTCCAGTAAGGAAAACCCACTTATTCATTCAATTTCCCCTTTGTGGATACACTGTTTGCTTCCAATCGCTTCTTTGTAACGCCCCACAGTTTTGTCACTTATTCAGCCCCCTCTGAATATTAAAATTTGCAATTTGAAGATCCTAGAAGAACTCTTAAGTAACAAACTACAGATTCGGCCAAGCAGGGAGCCAAGTGCATTTGTTCTGTGCAGACAGGCTGCTCCGGTTTCACATTGCTTTCAAAGGCTCCTGAATCGTCACTCTCTCTGGGGGCCCCTGGGTTCTCCAGCCACCACAGCAGTGGTTGCATGTTGTGTTTCCTACCTGATCTCCTGGTTGCTGCGCTGCCAGCGCTTGCAAGCCAAGTGTTTGGAGACCAACAGGGGCAGGGAGAACCTGAGAACCTCCAAGTTGCACCGACCTCTCCTACCTCCTCACACGCGCTGACATGTGGTTAGTGACCCACACATGTTAGCTGACTTTGCCAGGGCGTTGCCGCAGAGCACTGAGCACTGATTGCTGGGGTCAGGGATGTGACGGGAGGATACTGCAGTCAAGTCGCCAGTGCTCCTTGCCAGAGGTGCTCGAACTTCAGCGGGCTTCAGAATCGCCTGGCGGGCTTGCGCAATCACAGAGGCCTGGCCCCTCCCAGGGTTTCTGACTCAGCCGGTCTGGGGTTGGCCTGGGAACCTGCATTTCTAACAAGTTCCCAGGAGGTGCTGACACTGCTGTTCCTGATTCAGACTCCGAGAAACATTATCTTGGGGCAACATTTCTCAACCCCAAGTGCACATGAGAATCACCAGGGCAGCTTTTAAAATGATCAGTGCCCAAAGGTATTCATTCAATTGGCCTGGGTGTGGGAGCAGGAAGCTATATTTTAGAAAATTCCCCAAGTTATTCTAATAGATGGCTAGCATTGAGAACCACTGCTTCAGATCTAGGTCCGGAAGCCTGTTGGGACCCCATTGTTGTTTGTGATTTAATGAGTGTGTATTAATCATGTTTTCTGGTTTCTGTATTTGCCTGTTAGTATCTGGAGCCTTTCTGATCAGGAAGGGACTTCCCCTTTCAGGCCCAGCTAATTCCTAGAAGAACAAATGACTCTCAGCTAGGGTGCCTTTCATAGGCAAACGAACTAATCCAAAGCCCATACCCACCACCGGCCTGCTTTATAGGGTTCTTACACTGGAGGACACTATTCTTCTGCCCTGATCACCCCAAGCCAGGCAACGACAACTAGGGGCAGCTCCTACACCCTGGAGCCTACTGAAATTATTCAAACTAGTTAATACTAAACCTGCTCACCCTGCCTCACCTGTTCCTTCCTGAGAAACCCCAAGAAAGGCTTTCCCGGGTGGCATGGCCGTGGTATGGGCCCTGCCCCTTCAGCTTGGGAACCGCGAGTAATAAAGTATCTTTTCAATGGCGATCATGTCCTGATCTGTTGATCTCACCATAGCTGAATATAAAATAAAATCTACATTTTAAAACAATGTGCTTTTTGGGAAATCACAGATCAGGCCATTATGAAAATGCTAAGATGAATCAGCAAACATAATTTATCAGTCTTTTTTATGCTTCCCTTTTTAAAGAAGGAAAAACAATTTTGTTATTTCTTTGAAAACAACAAAAAAATGGGCTTAATTTCAGCTAAAAAGTGTTATAGTCAGGTGGAGCATCCGTTGGCTTTTCCACGGTCTAAGAGGGATAATTGAGAATAACATAGGAATATGATCAAGCAATTCTATTTCTACATACAAACCCAAAAGAATTGGAAATCTGGGACTCAAGCAGGCATTTTTTGAATCTGCACACCGACATTATTCACAACAGCCAAAAGGTGGAAACATCCCAAATGCCCACTAACACATGAATGAACAAACAGCATGCGGTGTGTACATGCAGTGGAATATCATTCACCCTTAAAACGCGTGACATTCTGACACACGCTACAACATGGACGGACCTTGCAAACATTCTGCTAAGCGAATAAGCCAGACACAGAAGGAAAAACATTGTAGGATCCTACTTACACGAAATATCTAGAATAGGCAAAGTCAGAGACAGAAACGGATTAGGGATTAGCAGAGGTTGGAGGGAGGGGGTGGGAATTACTGTTTAGTGGGCACAGAGTCTGAGACGAAGAAAAAGTTCTGGAAGTGGGTAGTTGTGATGGTTGCACAACATTGTGAATTTACTTAATGTCACTGAATTGTATACTTTAAAATGGTTAAAATGGTAAATTTTGTTACATGTATTTTATCACAATAAAAAAATGAAATAAGAAATTATGTAAGAAAAATTTAGCCAAGCTGGCATTCTAGGTCTCCAGGTTTGCAGTCTTTCACTCCTTGACAACCACTCCTGCCATCAAAAAAAGGAAGGTTTGGATGGGATCAAAGATTAAACACATCCTTCTAAGTATTGCTCAGACCGACACCCTTTACCTTTACACAGAAATTGGAAATGCTTACTCCAAACCATGTCTAAGTTATCAAAAATTCTAAATGAATGCAGGTCTAATGAATGAAATTCCATCATTAGAAAATATGAAAATAAATACATTTCTTTCACCTTGATACCTTTTGGGAGAAATTTTTACCATATCCTGTAGTTAAGTGGAGATTATTTCAGAGAGCTGGTCAATGAACCAGCGTAATCTTGTTTTGTGCAGTGCCACGCTTGTTTGGCTCTCATTCTGATATTGCCTAAATTCCTGCGAGGCAGGATTTTATCAGCTCTCAGAATTAATACCTGTCTTGGGAGAAGAAGTCTGGGGTCAAGGATGCGCCAGGAGTTAGCCAGAGACAGAACCAGATGTGGCAGCAGGAGGCAGCGACAGAAGGGACTGCCTGGTCCCCACATGATGAGATATGTGCTGGGTTGGTATTGACAGGAGAGAGCCTAACACAGTGATTTCAGTCATTAAATCCCATTGATGGACTTATCGGAACGTTCAGAAAGAAGGATCGTGCAACAACTTCATGCCTTTGTTCCCTCTAGTTCACTCCTCTAAGCAGTGAATATGGCTTGGCATGTTTTGCAGGAGAAGCTTGCTGAGTACAGACCATGTAGCTCCAAATCCTGCAGACTTCCATGTTCTTAGTGTCCTAATACCTTAATGCTCACTAACCCAGTTTTCCTTATGTCTCACTAGCTGGAGTAACCTCATTGTTCAAAGCATGAACAGTTTCAATTTCTGAAATAATCCTCAGTATTTGAAATCAAGATCGATAGGTTTATTAAATAATGTCTAAGTGTCTTCATAATGCACTTGGTAGAGACTGCAGGTGTCTTGGGGTGGGGGAAGAGGGAGGCCAAGAGGGCATAGCTGGGTTCTCCACCTTCTGGAGTTCTCCATCTGGGTTCTCCATCTTCAGTCTATTGAAATAACTCTGCTTTGCTGGGTTTATATATTTGATTTCTGTGGATGACTTTGTTTGGGGGTGGGTGGGTAGATTTCAGCTATTGCAAAACGGTTGAAGAGCACTGATGTAATCCCAACCTCCATCCAGTACATTAACCCTCTCTGCATTATTCATACCACATGATCATCCAGCACCTTCTTGAATACTCCCTGTGACATGCTGCTCACTATCTCTAAGGCTGAGCTACATCAGTGACCCTTGGGAGCTTGTTAGAGATGCAGACTCTCAGGTCCCACCTCGGATGGACCAAATCAGAATGCACATTTTAACAAGACTACCTGATGATTCATGAGGGAAGTTCAAGTTTGAAGCACAGAGTGCTTTGTCTTGGCTACACATTGGAATCACCAGGGGGAGACTTGGAACATTCCAATGCTTGGATCCTACCCTGATTTAACTGACCTGCAGTATAGCCTGAGCATCAGAGTTTTAGAAGCTCCCCAGTTGATTCCAATGTGCAGCCAGTGCTGAGAATCATTGGCGTTGAGACTCCAGATGCTGGTAGCTATGACAGACACAGTTCCTCCTTAAACTGAGTGAAAACATGTGGTCCTGTAGCTTTTGCTGCTTCATCCTAGGGCACAGGCAATAAGCTGAATCCACCTCCTGGGATGGTACTGCAAGCATGAGGTGACCATGAACTTGCCTTTCCTCAGAGCTCCTTTTGCAGCAAGAGCTTTTGGAGCCATCTCTCATTTGACACGTGCAGAGCAGCCTCATCCCTCCTGACCTTCTGCAAAGGTCCCTCAGGCTCACTCTCCTTACAGCATGGTGCTAGATGCCTGACTTTTTACTTATCTTTTTACTTCCTGGAAAAATCTGCAGATCAATATGGTTTCTTTGTAGTAAAAGAAAGCAACACCCAAGTATTTCTTGGTTCACTTTCACATCTAGAGGTTAGAGTCAAATCCCAAAGCCCTTTGCAGTTCTCTTAAAGGTAGGTGAAAATTGCAACTGATTAATTGATAAATTCAGTAAGTATTTATGCAGCACCTATTACATACTGGCCCTGTGCTAGGGGCTGGGGACACTGAGGAGAGTTCCAGTAGTTGGTGGCTTCTTCAGTAGCTCACAGTCTGCAGAGGAACAGAGAAACACCAAAGAATGTAACACGGGAAGTGGTTGACAGTGGTTACCTCTTCAAGGGGAGGAGAGATATTGAGGAGGGGTTGGAGTGAGCCTTTATAAATATAGGTACAATATAAAATACATTAATATATAAAAATTAAAAATAACCTTAAATACAATGGTATAGTGCTTCGTGCTTGTGCATAAGTATGTGAAGAGCAATGGGAATGCAGAAGTGAGATGCTCAACTGAGCTGGTCAGGGATGCTTCCCAGAGGAGGGGCTGCTTGGCTAGGCCCTGATGTACAGAACAGAGAGTTGGGCACTGGAGGAAGGGAAGATAGCAAATGCCGAGGCACTGAGGGAGGAGCACAGCATGGGGAGGGTACTAAGATGACATTCGAACTGAACAGGATGTGGCTGTGTGAAGTATCAGAAGACTTGGCTGGAGAGGAAGACGGAGGCCGTATCACTAAGGACCTTTTGTGACAGGCTGGAGAGTTTGCAACTTCTCCTGTTTAAAATCAGGGGATTAACATGATCAGATGCTCGTGCTCTGGCAGTGGTGGAGCATGGATGCGGGCAGGCAAGGCTAGAGGCAGTGAGCCTGCAGGCAGCTCTGCAGTGGCCCTGGCAGGAAGCGACGATGGCCTGAGGTAGGGCCATGGCACGATGGGTGTACGACCAGAGGGAGAGATTCAAGAGGGACTGTGGCTGGGAGGAAGAGCTGGTGCATTTGGCTGCGGATGGCGCAACTTACTTGGATTTCTGGCCTGGGACGATGGGGGAGAGTGGGCTGACTGTCGCTGGTATGGGGACCCAGGGAGGAGGAGTGGGCTTGTCAGGGAAGTTGGTGGGTCACCTTTTGGACCTGCTGACCTGGTGGGCAGGCAGTTAGATGTCTGGATCTGGAGCTGGGAGAAAACATCTGGGCTGGTATTAAATTTGGGAGTCCTTGTGTGTCCAAAAACATGAGAAGGTGAGGGGATGCAGGGTGGTCGTCAGGGGAGAAGAAGCCCATATCTGGGGTGGGGGAAGCCCAGGGAGAGAGGCCGGGAGGAGGGCAGGGGGAGGGAGATGCCTGGGCAGATGGAGCCTGCCTCTGAGGTGGGGGGTTGAGGGTGGGAACTTGCTCTCTGCTTTTGGAAATCAGAAGTCAGGGCAGGTTCAATATTACTGGCATGGTCAGACCAGGTGGGGTGAGTGGTGGGAAGAGAGGAAATGGTCACCCCATCCTAAGAGAGGCCGGCTCTGGGGGCATTTCTGCCCAGAGTTTATGGCTGATGCAGTCAATGGAGGTTTGGCCCTGGCCTGTCTCTGAAGAACAGGGAGGTGGCCCAGATAATCAGAGGCTGACAACTGCCACCAGGTGGCGCCAAACTGCAGCCCGCACCTGGGCTCATCAGTATTCCATTTAGGTTACCGGCTTTTCGATAACCTAGCAATAAAGACACACGCATTTTATGCGCTTGAATTCATTGTACACCACACACTGACCACCTCTCAACCCCCAAATCCCTTACCATGTCGTGGTGCTGTTTTCCAGTAGGTGCCTTGTGTAGCATGAGTGGTTTGTGGTTTTGTTTTTACCAGTGTAGCACGAGCTTTGCAAACCTCATTGGAATATTACAAGCCCATTGAGGACCAGACTGCATTTTATCTGTGACATGTTTGCTCTGAGTATCCGTGGGCACTGATACATGTTTTGCTGGTATAACTCGCCCACTCTCTAGACGGGTCTTTACCCTGTTGTGTTGTGCTCTGCTCGAGGTCGGGTGAGCGGATTGCCACTACAGTGGCATCTCCGTGCCGGGATGTCTCTGCTGCTGAGCTGGGGAGGGCTCGGATACATGCCGCAGGACCGAAGCTTGTACTTTACCATTCTGTCTAGCACTTAAAATAAGGTTATTGGGGAGAGGGGGGCATTGTTTAGAAACTGCTTCAATTGGTGCCAACTGATATGAGTAAACATTTCTTGATACAGGTAAGCTACACCATAAGCTTGGGTGTTGGCTGGTATTTTGTACTACCTCTAGTCCCTGAGGTCTAAAAAACACTTAAAATAATCAAAACAGTTCTAGTCACAATAGCCTGTGACTAATAACCATCCATGTCCCCACGTCTAGACTAAGTGCCCAGACTCATAGCCCTCACGCTGAGGTGCCTCTCCTCCTTGCTGTCCCCCTGAAAAGATTTGTTCACAAGACAAATCTTAGCACAACCACTATTAACAAAGGACCAGAAACTTCTTCTTCTCATGAAAGCTATTATTAAGTGTGATACAGGCTAAATAGCCATTGGCTTGTAGGAGATGTAGAAATTTCGCATTTTCTATGTGCAGTAATTTCATTGCAGAGGTGTTTCTGGAAAGCGGATTCGACTTCATCTCATCACCTCTGGGAATTCAGGAAGAGACAGATATCACTAACCCCCTTTTAAATTGAAAAATTAAGGCATAAGGAAGGTAATTGCTTTGTTCAAGTCACTCAGGGTTGAAATGGTAAAAGAAAACAGATTTGTCCTTTTCTTATTTCAACCCTTTGCATTTCTTTCTCCTTCTGCTCAGATGAGCTGAGAAGAAGAATGAAGAAATGTCACTCAAAGCAGGGAAACTACGGTTTTTCAAGAACGAACAAATATGTCAAGCAGAAAAATTGTCTGAAACATTTAATAGTGGTAGATAAATACTACGTTGAAAAATAGCATAGCTTAAAAAATCAGACTAAGAACTGAAATGCATCTAGGTGGGTGACTTGGAATGTGGCCAAGTCTTGGATTCCATTTTATGTCTGGATTCATTCTTGTATTTCCACAGCCTGTCCTGTCTTAAACATTGAGCCCAGAGACTCTCAGTTGACTGAAATATGTGGGAAAGACAAACACCCTGCTTTCTGTTCCTCAGCCAAAATTTCTCAGCATAGACAATGGACCATTATGCCATGAGACACACAGGCTGTCAATCTATAGTTTCCATTAACAAATTGAGCAACACGATTTATGTGTCTCACAAGAAATTGTCAAGGGGACTACATTAATCAATTTGAAGTCTGTTGTGTGTTGTATGTGAGAGGACGAACATTTTTAATGTGGGAGTGTAGACAGATTTTCCTACCTTCCCAAGTCAGCCAAAGAAAATTTAATCATTTCTGGACCATCTTTCAGTGCAATCTCCTCCTCTTACAAAAAAGGGGTCTTTATTGCTGGAAGAAAAGCTAAGCTGATCTATGCAATAGAGATGGAACGTCCATGCAGATTGGATGTGGCAGAGGAGGCTTTGATGGGGGAGGGTTTGAGGGGAGCAACGTGGGATAGGGGAAGAGGAGGTCAGCAAAGACAGGGACTTTTTTGTAGGTCTTGCTGTGGACAATTGTTTTGGGTACTTTTCAATGGAATTCCTATTTTATCACATTTGCCTATTAAACCAGGCTTCCTCAACTTGACTGTGCTTAGATTCTGAATCTAAGCATATTTAGACTTTAGAAAAGTTGCACATATATTGTTAGCAAAGTCACCTGTTCAGGTTTGGGGCCAGCCCTGTGTTGAGGCAGCAACTTTGGTTATGGGTGAGGAACTTGGAGAGAGGAGACTGCGCGGCGGCTGCCAGGCCCATTCATTCAGCCACGCGATTGTTCACGAATCCTCTATTTCGTCCTAGGTGCTGAGGATGCAGTGATGAGTGAAAAGGACATGGTCCCTGCCTTTGAGAAGCTTAAAGTATAGTGGGGAAGATAAAGAATAAACAGATATATCAGTAAATAAATATAAAATCATAAATGTGCTAAATGCATAAAGGCACTGATTGGGGGGAGTGGTAGAGAATACCAGGGGTTCACCTTCAAAGGACTCTGATAAGTTGGGGTACAGGGGTGGGTGTCCCATGCAGAGGCAAGAGCAGGCACAAAGGCCCTGAGGTCCCAATGAGCTGGGCACATTCGAGAAGCCAAGAAAAGGCCTCTGTGGCTGGAGTGTAGAGGTTCGGGGTGAGGGCCATGAGATGTGGCAGGGGCCACAGCCTCTAGGGTCCTGTAGGCCATGCTCTCGGGAGCTGGGCCTTCACTCAAGGGGCCAAGGAAAGTCACTGAAGGGGTTAAATAGGATGGGACATGTCCAGCTTTTATTTGGGGGTGGTTAGACATGCAAGCCTGGGCCTAGGTGAGAGGCTGCACTTCCATCTGGACAAGACACGAGGAAGGCTGGGACTAGAAGGTTGTACGGGTCAGAGAAACAGAACCAATAGGAGATGTCTGTGTCTGTGTCTGTGTGTATGTATGTTTGTGTGTATGTATGTATCTGTCTATAGAGAGAGATTGATTTATTTGAAGGAGTTGGCTTATACAGTTGTGGGAGTTGGCAAGTCCAAAATCTGCAGGGCAGGCTGGCAGGCTGGAAAGGCAGGTAAGAGTTGACGTTGTGGTCTTGAAGCAGAATTCCTTCCTATCTGGAAAGTCTCAGCATTTGCTCTTAAGGCTTTCTACTGATTAGATAAGAATCACCCACACTATGGAGGGTAATCTGCTTCATTTAGAGTAGATGTTAATCACACTTACAAAAAATATCTTCACAGAAACATCTAGATTACTGTTTGACTAGTAGCCAAGCCTGGTTGACACATAAAATCAACCATCATAAGCGACACTCTCATCACATCATATCAAGGGTACATGCTGTCATCATCACTGTTACTATTGATCTTGATCTGCAGGCTGAGCTAATGTGGTCAGGTTTCTCCGCTGTGAGGATACTCTTGTTTCCCCCTTTCTACACTGTGATCTTTGGAAGGAAGTCACGATGTACAGCCTGCACTTAAGGAGTGGGGAGATGAGCTCCCCTCCTTGAAGACGGGCTATGCTAATTTTTTGGAGTTATTCTGCATGGGAGATTTGCCTATTCTTTCTCATTTATTTATTTATTTATTCAATACTTTGCTTATGGACATTTATTATATATTTTGGACTCCTGGACATTTATCATACACTTTGGGTTATAACATAATACTACTTTATTTATTTTGCTCTAATTGCTCAAACTTTGTCCATTTGGAATTCTTTCAATTGTCTCCTGTGTTCCTTTGACACATACCCAACATTTTGTGTGTGTGTGTGTGCACGTATGTGCACGCATGTGTGTGTTTGGAGCACTTTCTTACCTTCTGAAAATACAAGGTGCTCCAAGATCATGTTGTAAACTCACTGCTTTAGCCCTAGAATCAGCCCTGGTTCCTTTTATTGGAAAATGGTGTTAGAAACCACCATCTAGATGCTGGGTGATACAGAGCCTCATTAACTTTTCCAAGTGCAATCATATATATTATGCCATTTGTTCCCACACCTACCCTTCAAAGTGAGTAAAGTCACTCCTCCTTTACATAAGAGGAAATAAGGAACTGGCTCCCAAAGGTCATGCAGCAGACCTCGAACTAGACCCTAAGTCTCACGGCAACAAGCCTCAAGTGTCTTCCTACCATACTTTTATTTTCTGCTGCTCCTTCATGTCTCTGGGTAAATTTCATGGGTTCAAGACTTCCTGCTCATTGAATCCCCGCAACAGCCAGAGAAGACAGATGCAGCTCCATCCTCACCTCCATGGTGCAGGTGAGGGAGCTGAGGCACAGAGAGATGAACAGACAATGTGTCGTGTGCATCTGGTGAGTGGCGGAGGTCAGATGTGGACCCCGGTCCTCCAACTCC
>RJWJ010014893.1:0-37132 GCA_004363605.1 Indri indri | reverse complement strand
TTTTTTTATTTCAGCATATTATGGGGGTATAGATGATTAGGTTACATATGATGCCCTTGCCCCCTCTCCCCCAAGTCCGAGCTTCAAGTGTGTCCATCCCCCGGGAGGTGCGCACCGCACTCATTGTGCATATGTCCATCCCCTCCTCCCCCCTCCCCCCTGCCCAACATCCAATAAATGTTATTCTTATATGTGCACTTAAGTGTTGATCAGTGAAACCAATTTGATGGTGAGTACATGCGGTGCTTGTTTTTCCATTCTTGGGATACCTCACTTAGTAGAATGTGTTCCAGCACTTTCCAGGAGAATACAAGAGGTGCTATATCACCATTGTTTCTTAAAGCTGAATAGTACTCCATGGTATACATATACCATAGTTTATTAATCCACTCATGTATTGATGGACATTTGGGTTGTTTCCACATCTTTGCAATTGTGAATTATGCTGCTATGAACATTCGAGCGCAGGTGTCTTTTTCATAGAGTGACTTTTGTTCTTTTGGGTAGATGCCCAGTAATGGGATTGCTGGATCAAATGGTAGTTCTACTTGTATCTCTTTAAGGTATCTCCATATTGCTTTCCACAGAGGTTGCACTAGTTTTCAGTCCCACCAGCAGTGTATGAGTGTTCCTATCTGTCCACATCCATGCCAGCATTTATTGTTTTGGGACTTGACAAACCAAAAGAAAACAAACACTGGGGAAAATAATCTTTATTCAATAAATGGTGCTGGGAAAACTGGATAGCCACATGTGGAAGACTGAATCTGGATCCACACCTCTCACCTCTTACAAAAATCAACTCATGCTGGGTCACAGATTTAAACCTAAGGAGTGAAACTATTAGAATTCTAGAGGAAGATGTTGGAAATACTCTTCTAGACATTGGTCTAGGCAAAGAATTTATGAAGAAGACCCCAGAGGCAATTACAGCAACAACAAAAATAAATAAATGGGACCTGATCAAATTAAAAAGCTTCTGCACAGCCAAAGAAACTGTCACAAGAGCAAACAGGCAACCCACAGAATGGAAGAAAATTTTCATGTGCTACAAATCCGACAGAAGGCTGATAGCCAGAATCTATTTAGAACTCAGGAAAATCAGCAAGAAAAAATCAAACAACCCTATCAAAAAGTGGGCAAAGGACATGAACAGGAACTTTTCAAAAGAAGACAGAATAATGGCCGAAAAACATATGAAAAAATGCTCAACATCTCTAATCATCAGGTAAATGCAAATCAAAACCACAATGAGATATCACTTATCTCCAGTGAGACTGGCCTTTATCAAAAAGTTTCCTTTTTCTGTTGTGTTCTTGATTGGCTTTGGTATTGGGGTGATACTGGCTTCATAAAATGAGTTAGGGAGGATTTCCTCTTCTTTGATATTTTGGAACAGTTTCGGTAGGATTGATACCAGTTCTTCTTTGTACATCTGGTAGAATTTGGCTGTGAATCCATCTGGCCTTGGACTTTTTTTCATTGGGAAATTTTTTATTACTGATTCAATCTCATTATTCATTATTGGTCTGGTCAGCATTTCTATTTCTTTCTTATTCAAGCTTAGAAGGTTGCGTGTTTCCAGGGATTTATCCATTTCTTCTAGGTTTTCTAGTTTGTGGGCATAGAGATGTTCATAGTATTTTCAGATGATGTTATGTATTTTTGTAAAATCAGTTTTAATGTCTCCTTTTTCATTGCTGATCATGCTTATTTGAAACTTCTCTCTTCTTGGTTATTCTAGCTAGTGGTTTATCAATTTTGTTTATCTTTTCAAAGAACCAACTTTTTGTTTCATTGATCCTTATAGTTTATTTATTTATTTATTTTTTGGTCTCAATTTCATTTGATTCTGCTTTAATTTTTCTTTCTTCTGCTAGCTTTGGGCTTGGCTTGCTCTTGGTTTTCTAGTTCCTTGAAGTGTGATGTTAGATTGTTAATTTGTCATATTTTAATGTAGGCATTTAACACTATAAACTTCCCTCCTAGCATTGCTTTTTCTGTATGCCAGAAGTTTTGATATGTTGTTTCTCTATTTTCATTTGTTTCAAAAATTTTTTGAATTTACATCTTAATTTTGTCATTGACCCAAAGATCATTCAGCAGCAGGTTGATTAATTTCCACGTATTTGTAAAGTTTTGAGAGTTCCTCTTGGAATTGATTTCTAGTTTTATTCCACTGTGGTCTGAGAAGATACTTGATATCATTTTGATTTTTAAAATTTTATTGAGATTTGTTTTGTGGCCTAATATGCAGTCTATCTTGGAAATGTTACATGTACTGATAAGAAGAATGCGTATTCTGCAATTATTGCATAGAATGTTCTATAAATTTCTGTTAGGTTCATTTTTCTAGAGTTCAGTTTAAGTCCAATGTTTCTTTATTGATTTTCTCTCTTGATGATCTGCCTGGTGCTGTCAGTTGGGTATTGAAGTCCCTATGGTCATTATAATTGTATTATTGTCTGTCTCTTCTTAGACCCTAGTAGTATTTGTTTTATGAATCTGGGTGCTTTGGTGTTGGGTGCATATATATTTAGGATTATAAAATTTTATTTAAAAGGTGGAAAGGTATAAATATAAACAGAATTATAAAGGCATACACACATGCACACATATACACACACAATAACAACCCACATTATACAAAAAAGTGTCACCTCTTGTCTACCTGGATCTTAGTACATGGTATAGGGACCTGAGAATCATCTGGATGGCATTGCCCCTGTTGTAGAAGCTGGAAATCCTAACTACTGTAGTTCCTCTCAAGATTAGGAGCAATAGGAAATCATGTATGGTTTGCTAGTGTAACATGTGGTCACGGGCTGTAAAATGTTTTCAAATTGAACTAGCTATTTCAAACTGCTGGCTTTTGCTCAGGCTTTTTTCTCTCTTAGCTCTATTCTTCCTCCTTTTTCTTCTAAGAAAAATCATAACTATCCTTCCAAAGCAGTTTATGTCATCGCTTCTCTAAAAATTTCCCTGAGCCTCTCTCCTGGTTTTTTTATTACAAGAACTTATCAGTTTTCAACTGATTGTAGAAGTAATTGTTTTCCTCTCTAAACTGAGAAGTCTTCAATGTTGAGTGTCATGTCGTTTTTTATCTCTGTTAGTTCCTAGAGTATTGTAAGCAATAAATATTTGTTTAATGCATAAATAAAACATCTGAAGCCATTTGCAAAACTGGAAAAGACAAGAAGAGCAAAAAAGAGGTGGAGAAAGGGAGAAGTAATCAATATAGAGGTCTGAGATCTGATCTAAGTCTCTCTGACTTTGGAATATCACCAACTTCCAGTACAGAAGGGTACTGGTGGTCAAAGATATGCTAACATTGGCATAAAATTTTGAATTAAGTTGAAATTTTGACTTATGTATTTATGGCGTTAACTTAAAGTCCACAACTCTTCATGTCCAATATGTCCCTTATTGTTTTAAATTTTCAAATAAGCATTCTTCGGAGTATGATATACTAGAGCACAGTATAATGCATTTTGGGTCCGTAAAACTACCCACAGAGTCACTCGTAGGTACTGGATATGCTTATTGAGTTGAGCAGAAATAACTGTGTACTGAGAAAGTATATTCATGAATGAACAATTCCAAGAAGAGACCAAAGAATCTCCAGCTTTTGAGGTACTTATGGAGCCCCTCTGAAGTAGAGGAACAGAAGGTGAGGGATAAGAAGCCCTTAAAGTCAAATAATATGTGTTATCTCCTCAGTACTGCTAGGGATGTGCTTGTCAGGGTCTGTAAGTAGACATCCACACACTCATTTTGGATGTCTTGAGGCTTGGCACAGTCAGAGATTAACTGGGGGCAGAATAATCTCTGATTGGAGCTCATCTGCTCACAATACATCTTACTCAAGGCCCTGGGAGCAACGGGAAGAATTGAGCCTCATTTCTTCCTTGGCGTCACATTCTTTTTAGTGGGAAGATGAAAAAAAAAATAATAAGAGGATATATGTAAGACTATAATATATACCAATGTATACACACACACACACACACGAACACATATATACACATACACACATACTAAAAATTATTTAAGTATGTGCAGCTATCATTACCCCAGAAACTGAGAAGAAAATAGAAAACGGCAGCAAAACACATGGAAACAATCTTTTGGTTTTTGGCAAAGAGTAAAACAAAAGTAATGCTTTTAATTCGACAATGAATCTGGATTACTTGAAGATGTTTCAGTCTAAATTAATTTGTTAAATTCAGAAAAATTACCTATTTTTTAGAAAATATAATAAAATATTATTAATAAATGAAAAAGTAAAGCACAGAGATCTCTTCTACAAAATTCTCTTCACTCTGATATTATTCAATTTCATTCTTGTGAGTATAACATTTTTCTCACCTATGTTAGTATCGCATTAGAAAATACTTGAACAAAAACTGCATTTCCAATTCTGTGTTAAGAAATAAAGTTTCTTTCCTCCAATAAAATGTTTTTTATTGAATATATATCTAGCTTTCGAAGCTCAATTTTTAAAACATTTCTATTTATTTAGATACTGACTTTTGAAAACTTAATTTAAACTTCTGTGTTATTAAAATATAAAATAAATAATAATGGATTTTAACAAGCTTATAATAATACATGTACAGGTTGTTTGATCAGGAGAATCAGTAGAATGGGTAACATTAAATATTTTTCCCCAATAATTATAATAACTATTGAGTTATACAGATATGGGAGTACAGGGATGATTTGGATTCACATTATCATTGCAGTGCTTGCATTTCATTAGGTGAGATGGATTTCAATAAAATAAATTATGAGGAAGTGTGATGATTGCAGTAATGGGAAAATGCACAAGATCTAAATGTTTAATAGCATAGAGGAGAGAAAAATAAATTTTTTCTAGGGACCTAGTCATGCTTCCTGAAGCTAGTGACATTTGAACTATTGTGGTTGTTATTGCTGTGGTTGTTTTTTTGGTAGTTGCTTTGTTTCTTTGTTGATTGTTTTCTAAGTATGAATACAAGTCCTTTAAGTTTTCATATATAGGACAAATGCAAGATGGAGAAGGAATCATGCTGATAAAGGCAGACATATGAATCAGCATACAGTGTTTGGGGAACGATTAGTAATTTGGTATGGCCAGATCAATGGTTTTCAATCAGGAGTGATTTCCCCTGCTCCCAGAGACATTTGGCAATGGCTGGAAACAGTTTTGGCTCTTACGAGGAGGATGAGGCCACTGCATCTAGTGTGGGGGGCGGGCAGGGATGCTACTAAACATTCACATACAAACAGGACATCCTCCACAGCAAAGAACTGCCTAACACAAAATTTAATAATGCCAAGGTTGAGAAACCTTGAGTTAGAGCATGAAAGCTGAAGCAATGACAGTGGGAGAAGTAAAAGAAGATGAAGCTGGACAGGCAGAGAGTGTCTGCAGTATGGCAGAAAAGGGAGGATTGGGATGGCTTTGAATAGCCACTTAAAGAGCAAATGAATAGCATGAGTATTATAAGTGATGAAGAAATAAAATGAAAGATGCTGGCCCAAACATACAACCGCGCAGGTGTGGACGGCACAACTAAGGAGCGCATTCACCTAGGTTACAGTGCACATAATGTTCCCTGGAGTTGTGCGGTGTACAACCTGCACAGTCAATTACAGTGAAGAAATTTATTTGCAGATATGAACTATGAAGGAACTGTGAAAGCTGAAAGGACTGTAAAGTAGATATAATTTAGATGATTTTCATATGAAAATGTATTTTTTTGAAGGAACAAGTTCACGTCTAATTTTAGAAATCATAGGCTTGATTGGCAGAAAGAACTGGGAAGGGCCTATAGATAGGGACAAAAAAGGAAAAAAGTCCTAGAGACAGGAAAGGTCAAGAGTTACGTGATAGAAAAGGTGGGCACAAGCAGAGGGGCTGTCACAGGAAGTACTGAGCCATGAGGTAGAAAAATAAAACTTTCCTTGATAAAGGGCTTTGGATACTAGTTGGTGGAAGTTTTGATTTGATGCAGTGGGTTAGAAAGAGTCCTTGTAAGTTCCCGAACAGGAGAGAGATGAATGAAAATGGCCTTTGAGTAATATTGTTTTTCCAGCTCTGTGTTAGATAGATCATCGCATGAAGAAAATGAGGCATGTGACAGGGCGATCAGCTAGGAGACGATTGAAGTTCTGCCCTCAATTTACAAACAAAATAGCTGCTCACTGCCGCCCATAAAATGTTCCTTCATATACATGAAACGTGCTATTAAGTTTCCTTTCAATTTTCTTGGGTATGTACACTTAGTCCTTTAGCCTTTTCTCATTGGGCACATTTCCCAACATTTCAGTGATTTACTTTGCTCTTGCCTTTGTACTCTCTTCAATTTTGTTTTTCTATATCTCACTTCATTTACCATGATTCAAATTGAACAGAGTATTCTAATAAGTTCAGATAAAAATGGAGCAGAAGGAAAGGATCTTATCCATTCAAAATGAAACATTTGATATTTTTAATTTTTTAAAAAATTTAAAGATTAAGAAAAATGAGAGGTGTAGGCTTACTTCAACATTTTATATTTTTATCACAAATACTGAATGTATTAAAAGTTATTTCTAAAAATGCAAGCTTGTCTTTGGTGTTTATTGAAAGACATTTCAACTCAAGCCTTACTTTAATATTTAAAAATATTTTAAAATAATAATTGCAATAAGGAAGTTTATTTCAAACTTGTGGAGTTTAGTTCTCCTTGTGTTATGCCTAGAGAAAAGAAGAATTTGACCTCCTCCTGTCTTTCGTCATAAATGTAGTAAAAATGCACCAGCAAAGCACCTGAGTGTAAATCAATGCAGAGATTTTTTTTTCATAAGTTCAAAACAGATAAAATAATTAGAACCAAAGGAAGACATTCCATATCAGACAATAGACTGGATTTACCTTCCTATCTGAAATAAGTCTTTTAAAGAAAGTCAAAATATGTGAAATAATGATTCACAAGACATTTTACATCAGGCAATGAGGACAAAGGTCCCTGTGAAGTAGGAAACACACAAGGTGAGCCATATGCCATATGAGTGATCCAGTTTACTTCCTAGAGAAATTTCTAGGCACAACATAGGGAGAGGGAACCCAGGTAATGTCTAACAGTTTTCCTGAGCTAAGGAGATAGAGCTGGGCATCCAGGGAGTCCAAAGTGACTAAAGTTTGCAGGACAGGGTACCAGAGAGGAGATAGACACACAGATAAAAAATGCTGGAGATCTGTGTAGAGTCCCCTGTGATTACTCAGTAGAGTTCTGATCAGTGCATGTATATGCGGAAACTATCTGAGGAAAGTTGAGGAAAAACTACCCAAAAAGGATTAGAGGGAACATCTCAGCATAGCCTCTATTTATTATAATTTTATTCCATATTTTCAGGAAGCTAGAGGAAAGGTTGAACATGCTAAATACAGTCATGGCAGATACAAAAAAGACCCAAATCAGACTTCTAGAGATGAAAAATGTCAATGTCTGAGATGAAAGAGACACTGGTTGAGATTAACAGCAGATTAGCCATTGCAGTAGAAAAGATTAGTGAATTTAAAAACGACAACAGAAAATAGTCAATATAAAACAGAGAAAATAAGACTGAAAAAG
This sequence comes from Indri indri, assembly GCA_004363605.1. Taxonomy (NCBI): domain Eukaryota; kingdom Metazoa; phylum Chordata; class Mammalia; order Primates; family Indriidae; genus Indri; species Indri indri. Next base: position 29,531 of record RJWJ010014893.1, on the reverse strand, counting down.
AAAAATAAGTAGAGCATTAATGAGCTGTGGGACAACTTCAAGTGACCTAATATATGTGTAATTGAAGTGTACCCCCTGAGGAGGGGGTGGGGCATAAAATATTTCAAGAAATAATGACTGAATATTTTCTAAATTTGATGAAAACTATAACTCTATAGATCCAAGAACCTCAATGAACACAAGAAACATAAAACTACGTCAAAGCATATTATAGTCAAATTGCTTAAAGCAAGTAATAAAATCTAAAAAGTAGCCAAAGGAAAAAAGACACATATTAGAAGAGAGGAACAAAGACATTAATGAGAGCAGATTTATTTGAAAACAATGCAAGCTGAAAGACAGTAAAGCAGCATCTTTAAAATACTGAAACAAAGAAATCCTAACCTAGAATTCTTCACTCAGCAAAAATATCTTTTAAACACAAAGGTGAAATAAAGACTTTTTCAATCATACAAAGGCTAAATAAGTTCATCCCCAGCAAATTCACATTATAAGAAATGTTAAAGAAATTCTTAAACAGCAGCAAAATATTACCAGATGGGAATCCGGTTGGTTCTACACAAAGGAATGAATAACTCAGAACAGTAACTATATGAGTAAATATAAAGACTTGTTTTCTTATTATATAAATCCCTTTGTAGACAATCAACTGTTTAAAGCAATAGTAACAATAATGCATCATGGAGTTTATGCAGCATTGAAATGTGTAAAAACAGCATTATAAAGTTTGGGAGGGGAGAAAGGGATGTATACTTGGTTCTTATATGTGAAATGGTGTAACACCACTTGACTGTAAACTGTGTTAAATTACGGATGTGTTCTATAAACCTCAAAGCAACCAGTAAAATAGCATAACAAAGAATTGTGGTTAAGAAGATAAAATGGCATCATAAAAAAAAGATACTCAATTCAAAAAGTGGAAAAAGGGACAAAGAGCAGATAGGACAAATAGAAAAGAAACCATAGCATGATGGTAGGTTTAAAACCAATCATATCCATAATCACATTAAATATAATTTTAAACAATACAAGTCATTTTCAGGTTGGATTAAGTAAAAGAAGACTCAAATATATGCTAAATATAGGAAACCCACTTTAAAAGTAAAGACACAAATAGGTTAAAAGTAAAAGGATGAAAAAAAAAGTGAAAAGATAGTAATAGATGTATCATGTTAATGCTAATCACTGTGATGCCCCATTGGGTGTGAGGACTGTGCAAAGGCACAGAACTCTGATAGGATGACCTCGTTGTGGCTTCCTGCCTTGCTATCACACTGCATTTTTCAACACTTTGCTAAGCACCGCAGGGAGGCATGTAGAAAAATGTGCTAGATTATTGGTACAAAGGCCACTAAGTAATTTCTGAATAACTTTATGTGCCATCTGCCTAAAAATTGGTTAGCACTGAGAAAAACCGGGACTAAAAGTCTTCAAAAAAGGACACTTTTTCATACTTTTCAGGGCACATTCAACTTTATGATATCTTAAGGGAAGGAGGCAGAGGTCAAATTAACAGGAAAAAACATACCGAGATATTTTCCTTCTCATCTTCAAATGTCAGAAGACGGAACGAGCTCCTTTGCATCCATTTAAATTGTCAGTATACAAGTCTCTCAGAGGTGCTCTAGGAATGGGGTTATAGCAAAACATAGAAAAAAGGAGACTGTAACTAGAGAGGCAATGTCCCCATCGACTGTTCCTGTGTAGTTCCTTGGATTGAGCACCATCCCATATGAAAGGCCTCAGAGACGCAAATGTCTACTCTAAATAAAGAAACATCTCTTGTTTTCCACTGATAGCTTACAGTGTGAGTGTTCTTCAAGTCTAATTGGCATATGGTGATGGTGAGGGGAGGGCAGGGAGTTTCCTGATGGTGGGCATCATGGAAGAAATGAGGCCTAAGGTAAAAAGAGAAGTTTGAAAAACTGTGTCTTAAGGAAGGAATGCAAAAGTCAGAACAATTCAGCATCTGGTTCTGCTTGCAGACAGGGCAAAACTGAGGCATATATCATGATGTATTAGAAAATCTGAGGACCAGTAAAGCGGTATTTGTTCTCTAGCTTTCCAACCAGCATATATGTCCTACCTAGTGGCAATGTAAAGTATATTAATATTTCTTACTATGAGTCATGGTAAAAATAGTCTAAAAGCCACTGCTCTGAGAAGAGTTGAAGTCCTTGACCTAAGCTATAAAAATCGACTGATACAAGTTGATTACAGTATAGCAATTTCAATTTAGACAACCAAGCTATGTGAAGATAAGTATATGATTAACTTTTAAATATGCTTTTAAAATTTTAATTAATGTGTTTTTTGGATAAGCAGCAAATTCTCAAGGACTAAAATTTAGAATTTCAAAATTCTTTTACCTCTCTCCCCTAGACTTTAGGTTTCCCTTACAAGAAGCAACCAATAAACAGTTTCTTATATATTCTTCTGCGGATATTTTACTCATTAGTTATGTGTTTCAAGACAACTTGAAGGAATTTTTTGCTTAGGTTGATAAAACTCTAGAAGGTTGAAAACCTTTGTTTTGCTCAGACAACGTGACTTACCCAGTGCCTAACATTCACACTGTAATTCCGCTGCACAACTCTTGTTACTTGGCTACTCTCAATAAGATTCAGATTAAAAATGGCTGACTCTATGAGAAAAAGGGCCTGTGGGCTAAGTCTCCGGACGCACACCTGACTTATGCCGTGTTCATGATGGGATTCACAGAAAACTTCTGATAACAATGGCTAACGCTTACTGAGAGTTTACTCTGTTCCATCATGATTTAAACAGTATATACGTAAAACATCACTTAATCCTCACACCCCGCCCCCAAAAATAATCCCTAGGAGAGTGATACTAACTTGCTTTTTTTTTTTTTAAACCAATGAGAAGACTGAAGCACTTAAGTAACTGTGAAAACTCACATAGCTAGTAAATGATGGAGTATGGATTCAAACCAGGCAATGTGGCTCCAAGGTTATGCTCTTTCTCTCTATGCCATACTGCCTCTTATTTACACTGATAAAACTGCTCTCTTTCCTTGCTGGGATAGAAGAGATGCAGCTTTGTGAGGACCCATGGCTATCATCAAACAATGGTTTTCCTCTTCTCTGACCCCTTTCTGTATCATAGGAATGACTACACCCTGCTTGGAGTGATTCAGCCAGAGAAGAGTGGATGTGGGCTTTTAGCCATATCCTGTGAACTGGTGTCTGTTAAAGGACGCAATCATCTGAAGAAAAGTATAATGCTTTTACTTTCTGCTGGCATGAAAAAATTGGTCTTTCATCAGCCAGGCAAACTTATTCCAGAACAAGCTAAAATAATAGCCCTCAGACTGTTTTAGATTCCCCAAGACAGTGGAAGGGTGAATAAGGAGGAACACAATTGGACGTAAGCAAATGGAGTTGGCAGACAAGACATGAAAAAGATTTATTTAGTGTGGTATTGAGGGCTGTGTGATGTCTAGTTTCTATAAAATCTTAAGTAAAATTGGAATTGCTCTCTAAGGGTTCTTGGTAAAGTGGATTTATTCTGGGAAAAAGTAGAGATGCCAATTTCAAAGAATTGGTAACTGAAAGATAGCTGGGTTATGCTAATACCGATTTTTCACATTCTATTCAAACATTTACTGCACTCGACAAAATCAATACCTATCTCTAAAATCCTTAATTTAAAATAGAATATAAATAACATTATATCATGTTAAAATGCAATAACCCAAAAGATATAAAAAGTTATTCCCTCCAAATACATCATAAACATGTACATATGTATATATTCACTATATTACCAATATATGAAATTTCTCCAAATTTTAAATTAAATTTTTGCTTAGGAATTTTCTAATATAATAACCATAATTAAGATGAATATGCAAAGAATCATAGCTATTAAGATGATATTATCTTCTTGAAAATAGATTGTGCTTATTTAACTTTCAGAGCTTTAAACACACAGGGACTTAATAAATGTGTGTTTACTGATGATGATGAAGAGATTAAAATGTTTGGAAGGCTGTTGCATTTAGATTTAGAATATTTTTAAAAAACAAATCTCATAAAGAAAATATTAAGAACATGGTTAATAATAGTGGTTTTTCTTTATTCAATTCTTTTTTGTACTTTTTTGTTTTTTTTAAATTTTATTTTTACTTTAAAATTTTTTAATGTATTTAAATGTGGTAGTTAACTTTTGAATTTCTTGGTAAACTTTGCAGATCCTTAATACCTGAGCACTATACTACCTACTCCTTTTATTGGATCCCTTACACAGGCAGCTAAAGTTGCAAGAGAAAAATATTAAAATTGTACAGATTGGTAGTACAACAAATTTATGGTTTCCACAATTCATGGATCTTCCAACATAATAATAATAACAGCTAACATTTATTTATTTATACCATAAGCCAGGCAATGTGTTAAGACACTTAACAAGAGTTATCTTATTTAGACCTCAAGTAACTCTATGATGAATTAACTATTTTACCTTCATTTTATATGTGCAAAACAGAGGCTTAAGTGAAGTTGTCATTTGTCCAATTTCACACACTTAGAAAACAATGGTAACAATACTCAAAAACAGGCAGTTTGATTCCAGAGGCTGTGCCCTTAAGTACTGCATTTCTTTACCTATAATTATCTCTTCCTCCTGACCTACAATTTCTCTAGTTCATAAATAGCCTGGAGAGTTAAATACTCTCTTCTTCCACATTAGGCTAACCTCTGACTTTTCCTAAATAAGCACTACCCACTTAATTTCCTGTCTTCAAGGTTCTTTCTTGAATATAAAGCCTCTTATGGCAGTAGGGGTTAAATTTGACACATTTTTTATTACTTCTTGAAAGGATAGAAGGTAACTTTACACAAAAAAAAAGTGAAAATAAGCACTCATATAAGTTCAATCAAAGAGTAGAGATGGCGTTATTGTTCCTTGTGTGGAATTAAAGTTAACCACTTTTTATACAGTTGGTGTTAGTCAACGTGGGGGTAGAGAGAATGGGGTATGCAATAGAATTTGATGAAGATTTTATATTACATTATAATACAGAAATAGTTAATAAATGCTGCCAGATTATGTACTAAAGTGTGATCCCTGAAATCCCAGGGCATAACGAATACAATGAGGTACTATTTGTGTTAGAGAGATAAGGGTCCCACTACGTTACCCATACTGGAGTGCAGTGGCTATTCACAGACTGATCATAGCACACCACAGACTTGAATTTCTGGGCTCAAGGGATCCTCCAGCCTCAGTCTCCCTAGTAGCTGGATCTACAGGCACTCACCACTACACCCAGACACAATGAAGTACTTTGAAGTAAGTAAAGACATGATTAAAAATACCACAATTGACAGGAAGGCCATAATGAGCTATATTTGTACTAAAATTGAGATTAATAATGTGTCCTTTGAAAGACCTTTAGAGACATTATAGCATGGAGAAACAATTATGTTCCAAAGAATAATGATTTTGAAAATAACTATTAGCATTATGTATTAGAAAAAAACGCAATAGCAACAACTGTGGGCTTAATGACGCCAATATTTTCCAGCTCTTTCAGTTTTTCAGGTTCTATAGCTATAAGGTGGACATATTTTCAATAGTGATTTCAGGAAATAAAACAGCTTGAGATGGAGGATTATTAATGGAAGGGCTTATAAAAATTCCCTGAATGTCTAGGAATGAATATATAAATGAACAGCATTATGAAAGTATTAAGTATTAATATAGTCATTTAAGTATATATTTTGCTTAACAGTGAGCCTCTTTGTCTAATGAACAGACAGGTTTTATTGGGTTTATTTTCAGGCAACACCCCTCACCAAGAAAATGAAGGAGAAGGTAGGCATGCTTGCTTACTTCAGAGGCTATGTGTGTGTGTATATGCAGGCATGTGTGTGTGTATGTGTGGAGTGTTTCTCAATAGGTCATATTTGGGGGTGATGTTTTGTTTGTAAATATTTATAAAACAACTCATGACTTAATGACGTAGCAAAATCAATGAGTTAGGCATGGAAATTGGATCAGGCCATGTTTCCATTTGTTTTGCAAAAGTTAATATAAGCCACAGTTTAATAAAAGGGCATAAGCTTTCCTCTAAATGGTACTTTTATCAGGCATTTTAAAATAATGGTTAATTCAACCTATTTTATGTGAGCAGACATGACTTAGCAAAATTTTATTTAGGGAATAAGAATAAATGTACTTTTCTCTTTAGTTCTCTCTCCTTAGTTTGAATAACATCTTAGCACCATAATTTACAGACATAATGGATTTTGGTTTAGATCTCACAATTTAGATGTGAAAAATTGTAAAATAATTTGTAAATCATCAGGCCCACTAGGATAAAAATACTTTCCACAGGAATTATGTTCCACAAAGATCCCAAGGAAACATTTGCTGATGTGTCCGTACATATGCATAGGCAAATATAGTTTTACTTAGATGTAAACTAACACCTAGTATGTAAACCAATATTATATAATAGATATCTGAGTAGTCTGAAAAACAGAAAAATATTCTTATAGTTAAAAGGATATCTCATGAAACTTATCGTATTCATCTAAAAACAACAAACTAATATAAATGCTCTAATTTACCTAAAAAAGAATAAAATTATCATAGAACTGAGTGTATAAATTTCTCTATTGATAAAAATCAATATTTTATAAATATTTTAAAATTATAGAAAAAACAAGATTAGTATTTGATGTTTTACATCCAAACCTCTAAATTACACTGTTCTCTTATGTCCGTATTTCTTTTAAAATTTGGTTACACTGACTTCTTAAGATGTAATTAGCAACTCTACTTTGTTATATTTGGAAAATCAAAACTTACCAGATTCAAGCTGACAGAAAATTCTCTTGCTCAGTGACATCCGTCTTTAGATGATTACAATAAAAATATTCTAGAGAACAATGGTATATTGATGCCTTTTTATTTGAAGAAATAAAAAAATGGGTACAGAATTATGCTTACAGTTTATACATGTGTCATTTAGTGAACTTGATTTTTTTTTTAGATGTATGCTTGACAGTAGAATATACATTCTCTTTCCTTTAAAGTGTTACAGGTGATATATTCATTGTTGACAAAAAGGTGAATTAAAGTGAGATTTATTTGAATATTTTTATGTATACCCTGGTGGGCAGTAAAATCATATTTGAAGATCTCTGACTTCAATAATTTTTTTTACTCTTCTTGCTCAGAAATAAATAATAACCTTAATTGGATCAAAGCTAGTCACCCAAGGTTCATGTGAACTCTTTATCAGTAGGATTATTGTATTATGAGAATCTTAAGTTTCATATTTATAGGCCTGTGTCTCAGATAATTGGATTGTTTTAGTAAAGAATTATGTTAACAAAAGGAAAATGAGGAGTGAGGGAGAAAAGAAGGAACTTAATGCATATAAATAGGAAGACACAAAAGAAATGAGCTAGGCACTACATTAACCAATGTGAGATATAAAAGAATAGGAATATTTAATTTGTTTTAAACAATGTAACTCCAAAAATTGTGGTTTTTCTTGGTCTTAAATTGGCATTTTTAAATGCCAATTTAAAAAAGTAGCACCAGAATATTGATTAAATAATGTTATTTGGGATGGCACACTTTTATGCTTTTTATTCCGTATTCAAAGTAAATTATTTATTCCTGGCAGAAATGAAAGTTGAGCAAAGTTCATCACAGAATCACACTAGTCAATCATGCTGAATTTCTGACCAGGGTGCTGACTGCCTTGGTTTAAAGTATGTGTCTTTACCTCATTCACAGTTTCTTTTTCTTCAATAAGTATATATTGATCTGCCAGAGTGTTCCAGACATTGTTTTAGGTGCTAGAGAACATGAAGACAGCTGATATGTGATCCTTGCCCTCATGGAGATTTCAATCTACTAAAGGAGACATATTATAAATGAAAAAAAAATGGCCCTTAATATTAATGGCTACTGTTTTAAATACTAGTCATGCACCAGACAGTATTAAATGATCTCTTTAACTCCCGTAACACTTCCATGGAATTAAAGAAAAAGATGGAGTCCGGAGGCTTCAGAAAAGAGAGAGCAGTGCACCGGAAAGAGAGAACTTTGCCAGCCACGCTACCGAGGAAAGACCTTTAAGTTATGTTGTGGAAGGGCGTGGAGGTTGGAACTGGAATAGTGCAGATTATCAGTTAATATCTAATTATAAACCATTTAGTATAGGATGCTAAGGATTCAACTTTATCCTCAGCAGAAGTAGGAAGCCAACCACTACATATTTTTCTTTGTATGGATTTCGTTGATCTCTCAGGTATATCTGTCAAGTTTTCTACTGTGGCTCCTAAAATCTTTGATACCCACAGTCTCTAGTACATTTTCACTTAATAATTTTTCTATATTAAGTCTGCACTCATTCTTTACATTTTCAGTATACTTTCAAATAAAATATCTCATTTATTCTCACCAGAATATGAGGTATGTAGAATGCTCTTTATATAACCATTTTGGAGAAGGGAGAATAGACATACAGAGTGTCCCAGCAGCCAACATAATATCCCTTGGGTATTAGTAGCACAAGACTGGAGTTATGGGAGCAAGAAGGAGACACAGCAAAGTGGGATGAGAGACAAGTCAATGGTGTGTAAGGAGAGGAGAGCCAGTGAAAAGGCAACTTGCAATGCGACATCTACCATCTACCAAACTCACTAATAAAAGCATTTCTATAGCAAACTACTATCTGTCATGGCTGGGAAATGGAATGTTTTACTAAATCAAATACAGTTTTATAGAACATTTGGATTGAATTATATGCTTTCAAATTAGAAGATAAAAAGATAATGTAATATAAAATTATGCAGTCCATATTTAAACTTTCTTTGATCATCCAAAAATCTACTTCTGGTTTACTCAGTCAGTCCCTCTGGATCTTCGTAAATTTGGGGGAGGAAAGCCTGGTAGTCTCAAGGCACCAGGAATGCAAAAATGACATGCGATAGCTCATATCTGCAAGAAGCTTACCATTTAGCCAATGTTGCAGTCGTTCTAGTGATTAGATAGCATCTAATTATTCAAGGTAAATGAGGGACCTAGGAATAATAATGGAGTACACAAGAGGATAGAAGAGAAAATTATTTCCAAGGTATGTGGAAAACAATGTCATGAATTGTAACTACCACTGAAGATACATAGAAATTGAAAATAATAGAATGTTCTGGTTGATAATTTGCCCCTTGGGTCTTAAAATCACACCTTCATAGATTACTTGTAATATTACTTCTATTATTTTTATGAAATACATGATAACACTGTAACTTTTACATGGCATTGACTAGGACAAACAGTAATTTCCTAGTCAGAGGATATCATTGTTGCAAACTGGCCTAACCCACACCTTTGTACTCAGTAGGTGCCAACTATGAAACTAGATTTTGTTGTTTTGATTCTTTGTTGTTTAGAGTGTCATTTTTTCAGCCTTTTGTCCTTCATGGTGTTAATTATACCATTCACTACCCCTCACTGTGCTTTTCACTTTGTTTCCCCTGCTGTCTCATATGGAGAACCCACCATCTCATACCTAAGCCAATGCAATGATCTCGCTCATCACCCCACATCGTCTCATTGCAATAAAAGAAATCTTATGAATGATGAGTCTGATCATGTCACTCCTCTTCATAATATCCATCAACGGCCTTATAGGATAAAAACCTGTAACATGGCTGCAGTGTCCTGCAGTGGCCTGACCAGTGCTTCTCCCTCTAGCTTCATCTCACACTACTTTCCCCTTACTTATTGTGCTCTGGCCAGATTTGCCTATTTTCAGATCCTGGAATGCCTTATGCTGCTTCCTGTCTCATGGCTTCTCATGTGCTGCTCCTATCTTGATGTCAGTCCAAATGACCCTTTTTCAAGGAACCCTTTCCTTGTCCTCCAGAAAAAATCTAGCTGTCTTTTGTTGCCTGTCACATACCCATTCATAGCTTGAATCTTGATTTGTAATTTTTCTGTCATTTTAAAATAATTTTATTCATTCATTCCTCAGATATTTATTGAACACTTTTATACCTCTCTCCCTTCTAACAATGTCTTGAGAGTAGGGGCTATTTCTGATTCATTTACATGTTTCCAATGGCTAGCATATATGTCTAGTGTAACCTATTAAGCATTCAATAAAAATTTGTTGCAGTGAATAAGACAGTGAATATATACATGCCTTATCTCTGTTATGGCTTCTGTTTTTGTCTTGGTTGAGGTTTCCTGGAAAACAGAACCTGAGGTAAGACACCTTAAGTCATAATGTGGTTATTGAGATGTGCAATCTCAAGGCCAGAGAAGTGGGAAGTGACGCCAGGTAGGATACGAAACAAATACAAGATGATATTATACAGCTGGTTCCCACAGAGACAAACTAGTTGCTTGACCTTATGAGATACCTCCAGATAGGCTGTACAGAAAATCCATCCCAGGAGGAGAGGATCAATGGAGAAGGAAATTATCTGCTGTCTTCCTCTTGCCTCCCATTTCCTTTTGTTAGTCAATACCTAATGTTAATGCCCCCAGATCACCCGCTCTATAGGAACCTCTGGCGAAGCCAGATCTCATGCCTGTGTTCATCTGAGACCAAAAGCAATGGGAAGAAGCAGAGATTGAGTGTTGGTCTCAGGCAGTGGGCTCAGAGGGGCCCAACTGGGGTCATTCACGGTGGTGTCAGCTGCGGTGGAGCAAATGGCCAAGGGCCCAAGATAGCAGGCAAAGCTAAAAAATATGCAATTTTTGTTTGCATAATCACCTATACTATATATAGTATATATAATACAAAATATAATGTTGTATATAATGTATTCATAAATCTATCTACATATACATATATATGTATGTGTCATGCTTTTTTTTTTTTAAGCAACATATATTGCCGTTCCAAGATGTCTTGGAACATCAGGGTTCTATATATTTAAATGTCGAAGATAGTGATTAGCCTTGGTAAATGACATTTCCTTCCCGATAGCCTGACCACACCAACCTTCCTCTCCTTCCATCCCTTATTTGGATGTTGTAACTAGAATTACCTTCTCCAGTTTCCCTCACTACTCATTAATCAGTCCATGAACCAACTTGGCTACGTATGTCCCTTACTAAAGAGCAAGAATCTGATTTTAGGGCAGAATAAAGATATTTTGAGTATAGTGCAATCTACTATTTACTCATTGCTTCTACCCCAATTACTACTGTCTCCTAGTTTTCCAAAGAGGAAAACTTATTTTTACCTCTTTTTTGATCACCTTTAGAAAACCTGTAGGGGCAAAAATAAGAGAGGATATAGGAGTATTTTAAACATCTGGGTACATACTCCCATGAGCACATAACAAACACTAGTCCACCCATCAGCTTAACATGGCTGACAATTTATTTGATTCACACCAGGGGAAACTACTGCCAGCTTCAATTGGCTTGTTCCTTCATTGATGTTTTCAGGACCCAAGACCTTTTTATTCATGTTTTCCATTAATCTCAGATGCTTTACAGCATTTCTAAAGACAGGAAAACATACTGGCTCAAATTCACAGCTATCTTTGAACTCAGTGGTTGGATCTGCTAAGCCAAATCTAGATTTCAGCCAGAACAGTAGCTTTGAAATGCTAGTTTATAAAAAGACTCAAAAGCTTTCTTAGGTGTCAGTTCCCTGTGGGAAAAAAAAGAAGGGAATTGCATTTTAATGATTCAAGTCTAGGTATAGCACAAGGACAGCCTGTTTATTTTATTTTATTTTTAGTAGAGTGAGAAGAATCACCTATTGAAGATACTTCTGTATATTCACACTAGAGAATATTCACACTGTATATTCACATACTAGAGAAACAATATATTTTTATGAGTCAGTAATATAGTAATTCTTTAATACCAGACTTATAAATATTTTGAAAACTTTTCACGTTAATTCCTTGGAGAATAGAGCTAGCACCAGTCATGACTGTAAAACATGGCATTTATTATTGATGCCCTTTCATCTTTCTTCCAGTCCTTTTATTCCCCACCAGGTGTGCCTATCCTGGGATGCTTACTTTCTCTTCCTTTAGGTGTTAAAAAGCCACTTTTTTTTTTTTTAATAACCACTCTCACTTTATCAGGTAAGGAAAACAAATATCAATAACCATTTCTTTTTCCATTTTCTAATCATAAGCTAAAACAAATAGCTTTTTATACATTAAATTGTATTTCCCAGTTCTAATTCTGAAATGTTGGGTTTTAGTCTCCCTTAAATATGGTTTTTGGTATGAGAAAAGTGTAAAGGTATGTTTTGAAGATAAAGGGAACCTGGAATTGTATGTTTAATCCAAGCGTAGATCTGCAGGTATTACTGCCTTGGAGCCTGACGGGGTGTTGTGAGGAGGGCAAAAATCTCCACATGCCCTCTTCAGCAGGACAAGCAAGTGACAGGGCCAGCCTAGGTTTCCCTGGGATTTGGAGAATGCATCAGCTGAAGGTCACCTTCAGATATCTGAAACAAGTCTAGCAATTTTAAAAAGAAATGATTTAAATGTAGAGAAATGTACAATTATAAGATAGCTGGAAGAACTGAAGGACCTGGTTCTAGGTCAGCCTCTATAATTCTACCATAGAACAGGCCCTCCAGGGATGCTGCGAACTGTCACCATCAGAAAACTGGGCAATTGAAAAACAGCTGCTTCCTGATGGTTTTAGATGAGATTCCAAAATCAGGACGCTGTCACCCCATCTTGTTAGAACTGCATCAGCTGACTGCATCCATTATTCCTTAAAGCCACTGTTTCACTTCCATCCTTAATTAACATTCAAACAAATGATTTTTTAAAAATGAAAAAGGATTATTAGAACCTAAGTCACTTTCAGAGGTCTAGCTGTAAGGAAGTCTTAAAAATGTAGATTTTAGCTTTCTAGACCCTATAGCAGAGAAAGAGCTGGAAAGAGATGCCAAAAGGAGTCAATCTTGACATTTTCTACAAAATGCAAGTGCTTGAGTCATTTTTATGTCCCCTGATCTAAACAGTTATATATGGCAAAAGGAGCTATTGCATATATAAACAAAATATTCATAAATCATCTGTTCTAAACTAGGATATTATTTCTGGGTATTTACTTTATTTAACATTTTTTTTGTTTTTATTCATTACTGATGGTGATTAGATATTAATATCTAATATGTTCACCATAAGGAAGGATATTAACTATTTTAATAAAATTCATTAATGACATCATAATTCAATATAATTTGTTTCTCGTTATGTTAAATGCTATATTCATCTCAAAAAAGTTCCTATGAAAGGAGTAGTAATTCTGAATCTATTCTGCAAGGTAGGGAGATCAATATAAACTGACTTTTTTTAATAAGCTCAGGAGCCATTTAGGAATAAATAATTGATACATGGAATTGTCTCCTGCATTGAAGTAATGGTGCCTGGAAAATAAAACATGCTATCTTTCATTCTCATTGAGATGATTAAATAAAATCAGGTATCATAATTGAACCATTCCTATGAACTCTAATAAGCTATTCAATATATTAAGGAATCTTAACAGAGGACTATGGTAGGCATATGAGAAGGCTCCTAAGCCAACTATGTCATCAGTACATCTAAGAGGGAAGAGGAGGGAACATCTTATTATTATACTAGAAAAGTAAAAGTGCAATTTACCCTAGGAAAAGAAGACAATACCAAAATACTGAAAACAGTAGAGGAAATATGCTTTTTAAAACTTTTAATTAATCAATAACAATTAAAAGATAATAGAAAGTACATGAATAACAGAAAATATATACTAAAAACAGAAAATTATACTATGCTCTAGTGGATCTGAGGAAAATGCAAACACAGATATAAATAAAATATATATTTAAACTTCAGTAAAAATTATGAGGCTATTTTAGCATTTTTCCAATTACTGAAAACTATGACAAAGTGAAAACTGAAGTAAAAATTAATAGTATGAAGGAAATGGTTTTCCAAATGTGTGTAATAGATTTCCATGAGTAAATAATGTTTTACAGTCAAACACAATTAAGATTTTTTTAATTAAGAAGACAAAAACGGAGCATTTCTTAAGTATCCTATGAAAACTTAACTAGCAATTTTGTTTTCATCTTATTTACTGAAACACTGTATAATAGGTAAACACATTTAATTGAAATTCAGGGCGTTTAAATGGGCAGAATTCAATATTACCGGATAAATAGCAGATCTGTGCAAAACCAAACTGGTGCTTTAAAATCCACGGTCTTTCTATCATGCTGCCTGCTAATTCCTACTTGGAAGAATAGATTTGCATTTTGGCTAATGAAAATCATTTCTCCTCCTTATTTTTCTCAAGCCCATCTCTTTTTCTTCCTTCCCAGGGTACCATGACAGACCAGGCTTAGCTTACCTTAACAACCTCTTAGATTCTAACCAGTCTTTGCAGGCCTGCTAGACCACTGACTTGAACAAATCCCTCGAGTGACCCTTTCCTATCACATTAGATCTACCCTGCTCCTTTCCAAACTCTTCTATAACATGAATGCATTTAATTTAGTTGAATTTATTTCCGCTACTCCTTCTTAATGCACTCCTGCCTCTCTAATGAGTCAAGGCTTCTTTTCAAATGAACCAATGATGCTTATTCCAGCATCTACACCTTTGTTTATAATTATTCCCTTGATCAAAATGACCATCTCTTTTGTCATTTATTCAGTGACCAAATCCTAGACACTCGGGAGACCCCAGGCCAAACCTTACCTTCTCTATCAATGAGGTCTGTGATCACGGAGTTCTATTATAATCCACTGATTTTCTCACTTCTCTACTCTCTTGTTACATTTAACAAATTGTTGTCTTATACTGTTTGCTGTTAAGTTCATGTGTTTTAATCATCTCTCCTACAAGAAGCTGTAAACCCCTTGAAAATATGGACCATGATTTCTTCTTCTTAATTACATATAATGCCTAGTACATAAGTCAATTTCCAATAGATGTCGATATGGTATTTTAACTCTAATGAAATCCTTAGAAATCTAGAAATGTTAGTAAAAAATACACCATTTAAAAAGTACTTAAAATGGGATATGGGATAGATGTTGATTAAAGTGTAATGTTAGACATATGAATTAAAACAAGTAAATAACATAGACAAACATATCACAATGAGTTTCACCTTAAAAATGTCATCTGAAGTAGTGTAGGAAATTACATAGAAGATATTTTGGAAAATGTAATATTTAAACAAAAGCAAATTGACTAATACAATTCTGTGCAGATATTGACTGATAAGAACTAGAAAGTAGAATATTTCTCTTTCTTACTCTTTTCTCAGCATCAGAACACTCACTGAGGTTAACATTAGTCAAGTCACAAACTTGTCGGGGTATGTAGGAATATATGGGGGCAATTTGGAAACAACACACTGTTAAAGGATTAATTGATTTAGATTATAAGAAATGAAATCTATAATGCATACCTATTAGAGGATGTTATAATTTGAATTCTAATTTCTTTTACTTTAGAGGTTAAATGGGTATTAAGGGAGTGTGAAATAGTGGTTAAAAGCTCAGTTTGGGAGTGAGGTGTATCTGAGATCAAATCTTGTCACCTCTGTTAATTAGGGTGTGATCTTGGACCAGTTATTTAGCTTATCTCTTCAGTTTCCTTCTTTATAAATTTGGCATAATAATAGGGTTTAACTCATAGAGTGGTTAGAAGAATACATAACATACTGAAGTTACAGCAGGGTGCAAATTCTGTGTCATATTGAAAACATTAAATGTTTGCTGTTATTGCTATTATTTTAATAAAATGTAATCTTTTACATTCACTCAAAACAGACCAAATATTTTATAAATTTTATTGCTTTGGGATAAAATGAAAAGTTGTAAGATAATATGGTGTTACTTGCTTTAATACATAAGGCATGTATACGTCTTCCTTATAAAAATAGAGCTTTTTAAAATATTTATCAATATCTGGAAGGTGAAACAACAGATTATGACAGAAAATATTGAAAAATATTATTGTAAAAGAGGGGAGATTAAATGAAACAGTCATTAGCCATTGTACATAAAATTTGGGGATTAAGTATATTGTTAAATTAGTCAAAAAAAGGTGTGTAATTAGTTTAGGTAATACTTTTAACAAAAGATAACTCATTAATCTTACTTAAACTTAGAATTCTCACAGTGGTGGTACTTCGAAACGGGCTATACTCTCATCCATACTTTCTGCACAATTTGAGGGTTCAAGTTCCTCACATTTTAAAAAATTTTATAATGTGAGGCCTTACCTTACAACTTACTATCTCATGGATACATGTTTTATCTTTACAACTCAATTTTAAGTTTATGGAAGAATGATCACAGAGTTTTCTCCTCTGTAAAACGGCCATAATAAGGATATCCACCTTATGAGAATGTTATAGAAATCAAAAGAGTCTATATACATATGTAAAATGTGTAGAAAAGTGTCTGGCATATATTCAAACTTATTTGCTAAATCAAAATTAGATTTATTTTGCATTTCTTAATTGCTTACACTATGATGAATTATTACACATTTTGATAAAAATGGACATTGGACAATAAAAGCAAAATCATAATTAAAATAATAATGAATAAATTGGCTATTTTGGATAGTAAGGTACTTTTATGTTGAAAGCTGATTTTAACCAATACAAACGCATCTAATATAGGTAAGTTAGTAAAATCTTAATGAGATAACTAAATCTGTTTGCCTTCATAAAACTTACATGTATTTAAGTTTAGTGAGCTGTTTTAGTGACTTTCCCAAGTAATCTGTTGTCTATACCATCTCCTAAATATACTATTTAAATCCCCCTATTTTAATATTTACAGTTGTGCCCAAATGTCTTGCCCCTCCTCTCCTCTAGTCCTCATCATACCTATGCTTCAACATATCAAGGCCAAAGGCCCCTTCCAGGCAATGTTAGGTTCAGGTGGTGAAAAGGGAGGAGTAGGCAGATTCCCGAGATAATCAGAAAGTATAATAGAAGGGAATGAGCGGTTCCAAATGGGAGCTTAGGAAGCAGGAGATGGCAAAGAAACTCTCCTACTAGATTGGATGTTAGTGCCAAGTACTGATATAAAAATCCTTGAAGGGGATCTGATGTGAGTAGAGATAATGACGTCTGTTATGAATTTGTACCATTTAAGGTTCCCATGATACATTTACCCGTGCGTTCTCAGTGGGGGTGATATTGACACCAAAGGGGATGAAAACTGGCTATTGGGAGGTGAAAAATCTTACTCTTCTTATGCACAAAACGAAGAAAGGCATATAGTACATAAACATATATATATATATATACACACACACACACACACATATACATATATATAGAGAGAGTATATTTATAATATTAAAATTTCATGGAGGGCAATTGGGAAAAAATTGTTTATAATGTTCATTGGGAAGGGTGGGTAATGTAAAAAATGTTGAAGGTATTGCAGAAGTATAGATTTCTGAGAATGTGTCTGGGAGATTGTGTGTACGTGTGCATGTCCGTATGTATACATATGTGCATATATGTGTATGCACATAATATATCTGGAGGGAGTCAGGGTACAGACAGGAATTGAAGCCATGTGCATAGATGAGTTCACCAGGGCCATGAATTTCAACTCAGGTTTCACATTAAGAACATTTGGAGAGCCTTAAAAAACTTCCTGGCCCTATCCTGTGGAAATTCAATTTTTAAAGCTTTGTGAGTTGAGTCTAAAGTGTAGCCAGGGTTAAAAGGCACTGACCTGGGGAGAGGAGTATATAATGAATAAAAGTCCTATGACCGTCTTATGAAATTAGTTCCCAAAGTGACTGGTATAGAGGATAATTTGGAACCGTAGAGACTATGGTGTTTCATAACTGAGACAAAGAAAATATTTCAATAGAGAGGCCGAGTTGTACATTTTCTGATTATGCTAAGAATTTGAAGAGTGCCATAAAAATATTTATTGGATTTAACAAAATGTAGATCACTGGTTCTCTTAAAGCTGTTTTGGCAAAGCAGACTGTGTTTGGAAACAGATTAGAGAGGGTTGAGAAGGCAGTTAAAATTAGTGACAATGAAAGTTGGCAACTCTTGTGAGTTAAGATACTCTTTGTAACATAATGAATTACAGAGGATTTCCTAATAGAAAATTAACGTTTGCTTAGTTTGAAGCAGTAGCATTAGGAAGGCTCCGTCATCCTCTGTTACATCCTGTGGATATCAGGCCCTATCTAGCTGGGGAACTGAATGACTGACTAATATACCCTACAGTATCCTACAGACAGAACACCAAAAGAGGCAGAACAGGAGTACGTTGGGGAGCAGAGGAGTTAACATGTCTTACGAACAGAGGATGAGAAGAGAGTGGAAATAAAGATGCAGATTCTGGAGTCATGTTCCCTGCCCATGACCACATGGCTATTTTTCAGCAGTTGGTAATTGCCTATGAAATTTTATTAAATTTAATGACAGAATCTCAGTAAAGGCCTATGTGCTTAAGGACATCTCTCCCATGTTTTCTTTTAAAAATAGACTTTCCTCAAAATATTTCCATGTATCATAAGAATCTCCAAACCCCAAGAGGAGGTAAAACCACTTTAGAGTTGTTGAAATTCCACTGGATAAGCTGCATCTACTTAAGAACATGACCTTACTCTTGAGTGTATCCTAGTGGTCCAATTTTTTCCTTAGAAGGACAAAACAAAGATGTTTTCAGACATGCTAGCAACTAGAAAACTTTCTCATATCCATTTTGAGAAAGCTACTTTAAAATGTACTGTGGTAGAATAAGAAAAGAGAGAAAGAAAAAAAAAAAGAGAAACAAGCAAACAAACCAATGAATAGGAAGACAAAAACTAGTGCAGCTCTTTGGTTAAATGCAAAAGTATATCCTAGAATTGAATTATAAATGTAAAGGTAAATATAAACTTTTGTTAGCCATTGACAATTGTCTTTTAACATTATCACACAACTTTTAACTCCCACCAGTGGTTTATGAGAATGCATCACATTCTCATATCCTGGAAAAACCTAAATATTTAAAGTTAGGGGTAATTTGATACATGTAAATATATTATATAATGAATAAGGTTGAGTAGTTTATTCTATATATTTGTATAATTTGTGTATTTTTCCTCCAGAAATGCCATGGCTACAATCTTTTGTCCAACTTCTGTTGGATTGTCATTTTCTTATTCATACATAAAATCATTTGTAAATTAAAAAAAAATCACTGGGTTTATTACATTAATATATTTCAAAGTCTTTCTTACAATTTGCTTTGCTTTGTTCTTTTGATTTTATTTCTTTTAAGTTCAATGTTAATTTTGTTTTTGCCATTTCAAAATTTAAAATATTATACAATAAAATTTACCAAATGTAGTAAACGAAGGGAAGACTCTGGGCAATAGCAATTTATATATAATACGCCAAACCAGGGAAGAAAATTTTAATTAAATTTTTGTTAAATGTGATTGGTAATCTTGATTAAAAATTGGTGATAAGGAATTTTGCTGCTTTTGGCTTCTTTCCATGTACTAATAAGTAGTATTCTAATATTAATATTTATTACTTTAATGGCCAGTGAGCATTATTTTAATTAGAAATTCCTTGAATATTAAAGCATATAGTGAGGTAGATTAGTAGAAGCAAATGAACGCTAGTTAAGGACTTGTATTATCATTACCTAACCATTGAACAAAGAACATCTTGTAACTCCTTTATCTCATAATAAAATGAATATATTGGTCTTTCCATTTTTCAAATAGTTTTGAAAGATAAAATTAAAAATATCTTGTCATTTTTAAAGTATTGTGGAGCTATTTTAAATCATGATAAAAGGCTTATGGTTCTTAATGGACAATAGCTTATTAATAGAAAGAAATGAATAAGTTGTGTTTAGAGAGAGAATTCACAAAGGTATTTTTCATACAACTTCTGTTTGCCTTCCAAATAATATTTTTTGGACAATGAAAACCTAGATCTCTGAATAAGAATTTCAGCCCATACTTATGAATACACCATGAGAATATGTTACCTGGGTAGGCCCATGAGAACAGTGATTCTGCATATTTTTTCTGCTAGGTGCCCAGCAAATAGTATTTCTTAGCATCAATATTTCTTAGCGTTTATATTTAGTCTAATTCTTTAAATAAGAATGCAAAAATTTCATGGTATAAGAATAGGATATCAGCAACTGGTTGTATTCTATCTTGCTGCTTCATAAAGTAAATCCTTGGGTTCTGACGTGTCAGAATATTCATTGATTTTTGTGAAAATATTTTAAAATGGCTTAGGTTTAAATGCTTTCCTTATGAACTCATCCTATTGTTTGTAGAATGCAGTTGTAGAGTGCTTCACCTTATGCTTACCCCAAATGGCCAAGTAAATGAACAACTATAAAGTGTCTTATCTTAAAAAGAAAAAAAACCAAACAAACACATAATCATCCCTCAGGGAAGAACATTAACATTTGCTTGAAAAGAACTCTTTAGTAGAAATAATAGCTATTATAGAAATTAAATCTTTTTGTCTCAGTAAAACAGAAACAAAGCTGTAACTCTGAATTGATTCTCTCTTTTACCCAGAGCATATCTTCTGTTGGAAGAAACACAACCAAAGCTCCAGTTCTCAGCATCAGCTCTTGAGCATTTTCTTTTTCACTCAGTGTTTGAGATTGTCTATACACGGAAGGTTTTCATTTTGAGAATTAACACTAGTACAATTCTTCATTAAAACATGTTTTCCAAATAATGTTTAAAATATCTATTCTTTCTAGAAAAGCAGAAGAAAAATATTTTAAAAATAGCCTCTGGGGAAAACATGATGGAGAATGTCATACAAAAGAAGCATTAGCCAGCAGTCATTCTCGAATTTCAGGATACCTAAGAATCTCATAAGAAAATTGTTTAAAATGATTATTTCCAGGACCCATTCCCTGGATCCAGCCAGGGTGGGATCTAGGGAACTCCAGGTATTCCTTGGACTACACTTTTTGTTGTTGTTGTTGTTGTTTGAGACAGAGTCTGGCTCTGTTGCCTGGGCTGGAGTGCCATGGCGTCAGCCTAGCTCACAGCAACCTCAGACTCCTGGGCTCAAGCGATCCTTCTGCCTCAGCCTCCCAAGTAGCTGGGACTACAGGCATGTGCCACCATGCCCGGCTAATTTTTTCTATATAGATTTTCAGTTGTTCAGCTAATTTTTCTATTTTTAGTAGAGACGGGGTCTCGCTCTTGCTCAGGCTGGTCTCGAACTCCTGAGCTCAAATGATCCACCTGCCTTGGCCTCCCAGAGTGCTAGGATTACAGTCGTGAGCCACCACGCCCGGCCTGGACTACACTTTTGACAGTAAAAAGAGAATCTTATTTTGTCTTCCATGTGCTTAGAGTTAATCAGAAAGTTGTCAGTTTCCCTTTTGTGCATGCAAAGGCATAGCCATAAAACTGAGTTGCAGAATGTGAGAGGAAGGCAGTTTTCACTTCTGACTCATAAAGCCTTACTCAACACACTTGGCCAAGCTCTTTTCCTTTTTTAGGCTATAACTTACAAGGAGGCGACGACCATGGTGACCTTGAAAGTCAGCAGAAGTGTAGAGGGGCAAACATCCTCCTCCAAGTCAGCAATTGTCTTCTACTTCAGTGCACATGCAAATTATCTTGTGTACTTATTAAACCCACAAATTCTCAAATTCCACCACCAAAGATTCTGCTTCGGCAGGTCTAGGGGAAGTACTCAGGAATCTGTATTTTAAAGCCACCAGGAAATTCTGATTTATGTGATTCTGGTTCTGTACTTTGAGAAACATTGGGCATATGTACGTGTGTGAGTAATATTCAATGTTCTTAATGCTGATGTTTGTTGTCAATTATATACTACTTATTACCCTATCTACATCTATATCTATATCAGTATCTGTATTTACCTATATATTTATTTTAGAAGAAAATAGCTTTATAGGTCACAGAAAAAGAAAATTGAATCTCAAGAAAATATTGAGTTCAATTCAGATCCTAATGAAGGCAGATGTGCAATCTCACTTTTTCTCAAACTAAATAATAATACCAGCTTTAACCATTCCCTTAGGGCATTATTTTCTATCTCTATAATGACTTTTTCTGATTTCTTTTCCTCAGCCCTCTCCATATGATTTACCTCCTTTAAAAAGTAAGAGCCAAACAAAACACCCTTATAAACGTTACCAATGCAAAGTATTATACAAAAATAATTCCTGGTTTTTACATGAATATAGCATGTTGAAGAATTATTATATTTTAGACAAACAGCAGTTTGGCATTTTATATAAATTTCATATTTGAAATAGCTATTTATATTACATACCATATGACAGATGGAGAAACAACAGGGTTTAGATGTAATAACTGACTTGCCCAATATCATTTACCTAGTAAATTGCACTGCAATTTAACATTTTTTATATTCCTTTGTCTACAAAATATTAAAGCTTGTGAGAAAATAATTTATGATAAGCATCTTTCTATAGACATTTCTTATTGTATTATGAAATGAATTTTCATCAGAATGCTGTTTCCTTTGAGTGGAAGTCACCATAATGGCGGTCTGCAATTATGTTTATTAGTCTTATCCATTGAATCAGGGTGCACGTATTTCCTTCCTAGATGGATACTAATAAAAATTTTCTCTTAATGCTTTTCCACTTTGAGCTCAAAGTGCTCCTGAATAAATTACCACACTAAATTCTGCCATCAACTAATGCAAAAGAAAAAGCATTAGGTTTCTAGTCATCCCATACTGAGTGATTCTTATTTTTGAGTGAAATCCAGTTTATGTTTATGTACGAAAGGTTCCATCAAGTGAAAATAGTTGGGGATCACATTACATTATCTGCTATCTTTCTCAGAGCAGGAATTTTTATTTTGGATAAAAATGTCTTTTGTTTTCCTTTAATAGAGTATTGAAATGTTCATGAGTTAGAGTCCAAATCTTTAAATGAGATCACTAGTCTGCATTTACTATGCTAATTTATCTTTTCTCATAAAACAATGCAGGTTTTTCTCTATGGCTGCTGCCTGTTCAATGAGGTATTGATCTGATTCTGGTTGAACAATACAATATTCCTGAAATCTGGTTAAGTAGAGGACCATATCGGATAATTCAGTGCAACTGTGTGCCATTTTCTATTAGAGAATTTATGTTTTCCCCTTGAATAGTCTATCTTTCCTAAGTTGGACTATATTAAAAATGCAGATATGCAAAGAACAACTATGGACAATTTTATAACATACTAGACATGGGCAATGCATTAAAAAAAATAAGTCTAGTAGGAATTAAATTTCTTGTCTGCCTCTTTCAGAAATTAGTGTCTTAGTTTTCATAAGCTTTCTTAAGATTACTTACCAGAATATCTAAATTATTCTTTCACAGTTAAATCTGTAATATATAAAACCCATTTTATGTGCATCTGTTTATACCTGATGAAACATTATAATGAAATTTAGAATTAATCTTCATATATTGTATGCAATAAAATGATGCATTATTAATTATATTAGCACTCAGGTAACTAAGAGAATGATTTTTATTGAATTTTCAAGTTAACCTTTTTCTCCTAAAATTTATTACTGGAAAAGATATTTAAATGGTAAGTCTGAATTCAATGATTTTGTATCTATCTTTCCTTTTCAGAAATTTGAGGAACTTTTCCCCATTAACCATAAGCATATGTCTTAAATTTGACCATAAATTATGAAAAGAATTGAGGGGATGGATTAGTCCAAAACAATGGAATATATATTTACTGTTAACAAAAGTAAAGTAGCAGTTATCGTGTACATTTATTCCAAAATTTTAGCTGAAATTTGGGAGGCTTTGTGGTGAAGATGGATAGATCAGACAAGATATTTTCCCTGTGAAGTTTTCCTGCTGAGGAAAAGGGAATTTGTAAGTGTGGGTAGGTATTGATGTTACTCAGAGGCCCTGCCTGCCAACAGACACTTGGTACTCTATGCCATTCGATAAATTGCTATGGATGTTAGCCATTGTATTCCCTATGAAAACCCAGACTTCAATGGGAATTGTTATCTTTGATAGTTGAACAAATTTTGGCTTGAACTGTGTTCAGTGGGGATCTCCCCACTATCCTCCTAATATTTCAGAGAGGTCTCAGGAATCTTCAGTTCCTCCCAGCCACGTCTGACTGGAGCTTTCTCCTTGTACTTATCTAAATTACTATTACAGTTAATTTTGTATATCAACTTGGCTGGACTAAGGGATGCCTATAGCTGGTAAAACATGATTTCTGTGTGTGTCTGTGAGAATGTTTCTGGAAAAGGATTAGATTCGAATCAGTAGACTGAGTACAGAAGATACACCTCACCAGTGTGGGTAGGCATCATCCAGTCCATCTATCCAGGGTCTGAATAGAACAAAAAGGGAGAGGAAGGGCCAATTCTCTCTCTTCTTGAACTGGAACATCCTTCTTCTCTTGCACTTGGACATCAGAGCTCTGGCTTCTCAGGCTGTCATATTCAGAGACTTACAAAGAGCTCTAGATTCTCAGGCCTTTGACCTTGGAACTGTATTACACCATCGGCTTTTCTGGGTCTCCAGCTTGCTGGCAGCATAATGTGGGACTTCTAGGTCTCCATAGTCTCATGAGCCAATTCCCACCATAAATCCCCTCATGTATGTACATAATTGATTTTTTTCCTCTGGAGAACCCTAAGTACACTTAACCTTGCCTTTTTGGTGACTCTTTTCATGTCTCTGTTCCATGTAAATTCAGACAAAAAATATGACTTCCTTATTTGAACTACCTCTAAACTACTCACATAAGACATGTTTTTGTATGACTATCTTATTAAATATTCTGGTTTTTAGAGTTTGAGGCCTCTGTGGCTTTCTCATTGACATTTTCCTTTAGTGATGATTGCTGGTGCTTTCTCTCCTTCCTCCATAGCCTGGCTTAAAGTCACAGTCTTCCTCGTCCTCTTACCCTGCTGTATTTTCCTTTCTTAAAAATTCTCTCTGATTCAAATCAGGTGAGTTCATTTATCTGGCAAGATGGCGGACGAGAAAAACCACCAGCCAGAGTGTCTCTGCAAGAAAGACAGATTTTAGAAGAAAGTGAAAAAAAGTAAACAGGCAGACAAACATAGATCAGATGAAGGTCGTTAAGAAGGGTGCCTGATACTACAGGAGACTCCACGGCAAGAAGCTGTGGAGGAGAACTGGAAGGAGAAAGTCCCCCTGAGGAGAGGCTTCGAGACCAGCACCAAAGGTAGGTGAAGCGGTTAAATTTCCCCTCCCTTGCATGTCGTACCGCTGGTGGGCTCCTGAGCGGTTGGAGAGACCTGCCGACACCAGCCCTGAGAGGGCTAGCCCCAGTGAGCCATGAGCCTCTTGCGGACAGGGCAACAGGCTCCCAGCTCCCTCAGGGCACTTACTGCCACAGACCGGAGCCTATCAACAGGCGCCATATTGCTTCATTCTCCCCTCCCCCTTCCTTACGGGCTGCTGCTGAGAGACAATTTAGCCACCACCTGGAGGCATCTGTGTTTTGGCACTTAATCTTTATCCACCAATTGTGCCAAACAATTGCAATTGTCAGAAAGAATACATTTTTCATCACGTGTAACAAGCCGATGTAGAAATGTTATGATAGCAAAGAAAGACAAACTGCAGGATGATTTCTCTTCTGATGCTCATTTAATTCATGTGGAACCAATCTATCCAGCTTCTTTACTTTGCCCAGTGTTTCAAATGGTCCAATAGTGTTGGAATGGTAATGTCAAATCTTGCTGCTGATTCACACGTAGGTTGAGATGGATTTGCTTTCACTACAACTCTTTTTTAAGAGTAATGCTTTTTTTCTTTTTTTAAATTTTTTTTTATTTCAGCATATTATGGGGGTATAAATGTTTAGGTTACATATATTGCCTTTGCCCCATGGACTCAGAGCCTCAAGCATGTCCATCCCCCAGATGGTGCCCACTGCACCCATTAGGTGTGTATATACCCATCTCCTCCTCCCCCCTCCCATCTGCCCGACACCTGATGAATGTT
This sequence comes from Indri indri, assembly GCA_004363605.1. Lineage (NCBI taxonomy): Eukaryota > Metazoa > Chordata > Mammalia > Primates > Indriidae > Indri > Indri indri. Next base: position 3,503 of record RJWJ010014893.1, on the reverse strand, counting down.
ATTACTATATGTGCACTTAAGTGTTGGTCAGTTAATACCAATTTGTTGGTGAGTCCATGCGGTGCTTGTTTTTCCATTCTTATGATACTTCACTTAGTAGAACAGGTTCTAGCTCCGTCCAGGATAATACAAGAGGTGCTATATCACCATTGGTTTTTGTGGCTAAGTAGAACTCCGTGGTATACATATACCCCATTTTTTTAATCCACTTATGTATTGATGGGCAGTTGGATTATTCCACATCTTTGCAATTGTGAATTTTGCTGCTATAAACAGTCAAGTGCAGATGTCTCTTTTACAGAATGTCTTTTGTTCTTTTGGGTAGATGCCCTGTAATGGGATTGCTGGATCAAATGGTAGTTCTATTTGTATCTCTTTGAGGTATCTCCATTACTTTCCACAGAGGTTGTACTAGTTTGTAGTCCCACCAGCAGTGTATGAGTGTTCCTATCTCTCCGCATCCATGCCAACATTTGTTGTTTTGGGACTTTTTGATAAAGGCCATGCTCACTGGAAATAAATGATATCTCATTGTGGTTTTGATTTGTATTTCCCTTATGATTAGAGATGTTGAGCATTTTTTCATATGTTTGTTGGCCATTAGTCTATCTTCTTTTGAAAAGTTTCTGTTCATGTCCTTTGCTCACTTTTTGAGAGGGTTGTTGATATTTTCTTGCTGATTTTCCTGAGTTCTATATAGATTCTAGTTATCAGTCCTTTATTGGATGTGTGACATGTGAATGTTTTCCCCCTCTCTGTAGATTGTCTGTTTGCTCTCATGACAGTTTCTGTGGGTGTGTAGACATTTTTCAGTTTGATCAGGTCCCATTTATTTATTTTTGTTGTTACTGTGATTGCCTTTAGGGTCTTCTTCATAAATTCTTTGCCTAGGCCAATGTCTATAAGAGTTTTTCCAACATTTTCTTCTAGAATTCTTATAGTTTCATGCCTTAGGTTTAAGTCTCTTATCCACTGTGAGTTGATTTTTGTCAGAGGTAAAAGGTGCAGATCCTCTTTCAGTCTTCTACACATGGCTATCCAATTTTCCCAGCACCATTTATTGAATAAGGATTCTTTACCCAGTGTATGTTTTTGTCTGCTTTGTCAAAGATTAGATGGCTATATGAGGATGGTTTTATATCTGGGTTCTCAGTCCTGTACCGTTGGTCTATGTCTCTGTTCTTGTGCCACTGCCTTGATGTTTTAGTTATTATAGCCTTATAGTATAGCTTGAACTCTGATAAATTAATGCCTCCCAATTTGTTCTTTTTGCTTAAGATTGCTTTTGCTATATGGTATCTTCTTTGGTTCCATACAAACCATGGAATTGTTTTTTCTAGATCTGTGAAAAACGATGTTGGTATTTTGATAGGGATTTAATTGAATCTGTAGATCACTTTGGGTAATATAGACATTTTAACAATGTTGATTCTACGGACCCATGAACATGGTGTGGTTTTCCACCTGTTTACGTCCTCTGCTATTTCCTTCCTCAGCGTTTCCTAGTTCTCCTGTAGAGGTCTTTTACTCCCTTAGTTAAATATATTCCTAGGTATTTTATTTTCTTTGTAGCTATTGTGAAGGGTATTGATTCTCTGATTTGCTTCTCAGTTTGACCGTTATTGGTATAGGAATGCTCCTGGCTCTTGAGTTCCCCTTTGGTTCCTGACTCTAAGCTGTTCTTTTAACAGCTGCAACAGTGCTTGACACAACAGAAGCTGAAGGAATGCTTAGAATAAATAAATAATCATGAACATATAAATTTCATTAGTCAAATGCCAGCCTGCTTTCTCTGCCTATAGAATCTTGTCTGCTGCAATGACTCCTGTTAGAAACCATCTTATCATTAGTTTTCAGTTTTTTCTGTCTGGATCGTGGCTTTCACTCCTCTTTTGGTAGTTAAAATCTTCACAAAGCAGAATTTTTCACTTTTTATGACTACAAAGCCCATGAAATATAATTTATTGTGTATGAGACAATCCCAGGCCTGTTGATTCTACCTGTTTTGCAAAAATTGCTATAAACTTATCAAAAAAATCATTAATGTATTGGCTTTACCTCTATTGAGATTATACTTTTCATTGAGTACAATTCTAATTTCTTAGTTTTTACTTTACATTTGTTTTGATTTTTCTAAATTGATTTAAAAAATAATTTGGCCACCTTTTGGCTAGTTTAGGCTTTAATCCCCCTTTTTATTCCATTTTATTTATCTCTACTAGTATTATAGTTATTTAATCATTTTGTGTTTTTAGTGTTTACCCCAGATATTTTCATGTGAATATTTAACATACCAAATTCTGAAGTTACACAATACCTATACTACCTTTCTTAACAACAAATGGTCCTTACTTAGCATGTATCTCCAACTATTCTACTGCTAACACAAATGCATTTATTGTCCAGAAATGTATTTTTATATATTCATTTTGATGCCATAAATCAGGCATTGCTATTATTGTTTGACAGTTAGTGTTTATTTAGATTTACATATATTTTCTAATTTCTATCATCTCTATTATTTCTAGCATCTTGGCCTTTTAAGATAATTTTCTTTATTCTTGAAGTATAGATATTATGTAGCACTTTAGGGAGTATTAGTTTTTTAGATTTATTTGTGAAAACTTTGTGTTTGAAAATATCTTAATTTCCAGTCTGATTTATAAAAAAAAATGGTCTTGTTGGAAGTATATCTCTAGCTTAACAGCAAGGTTTTTTTCACATTTTACTGTCTTCTTGCTTCCATTATTTGTTTTTAAATTTTATTTTATTTTATAATTGATATATAATAATTGTATATATTTATGGGATACATAGTGATGTTACAGTAGATACAGTGTATAGTAATCAGATCAGTATAATTAAGAAATCCATCATCTCAAATATTTATCATCTTTTTTGTGTTGGGAATATTCAATATTCTCCTACTAGCTATTTGAAACTATGTAATATATTATTGTAAACTATAGTCATAATAAAATGTTACTAGAACAGTGGAACTTATTTCTCCTATCTAGCTGTAATTTTGTATCCCTGTTGTTGGAGAGTCATTGTCATTTTAAGTGTCAGTTTTTTGTACAGAACATCTTTTCACTCTGCTTTTTAAATAATTTTACAGTTTGCTACCATTTTTCTCATTGTAAGTTTTTAAAAAACATGTACCCCTCTTGGTGTTCATTGGGATTCTTATAAAGGCAAATTCACATGATTTATCAATTTTGGAAAAGTCCCAGACATCATTTCTTTCAACATTATCTTTTCTCTTTTGTCTCCCTTTGAAGTGTTTTCTCTCTCTCGTATATTTCTGTTAAACTTATATATCTTTCATCTCTTTGTCACTTTGTTTCTGGAAAGACACATAAGAGCAAACTAATTTGGAATCAATTAAAACATAATTTTGGATTCAGTTATTTTGAACTATATTGGTATTGTTACTCATAGCTCCAAACTTGTTTAGGTGTAGGATTATGGTCAGAAGTTCTTTTTTTTTTTTTTTTTTTTTT